>VYZW01015975.1:2803-40034 GCA_013401315.1 Balaeniceps rex
TTCATGAAAGGAACATCAGGGCAACACAAAGCTATTTTTTCCTACTTAGCAGCTGGAAGTAAGGTGAATTTATCAGCCTCAGTGTGGTCCTTTCTGAACAACAGCAGACCACAAAGACAAAAAGCAAACAAGTAAAGCAGCACAGCATGGCATGATTAAAATGATCTCCATCTTGTCTTGTGTACCTGGAGGAACAAACTTTTTGTTACAAGGCAGATGTAATTCAGACTTCATACTGTCTCACTCTTGGGATTTAGCTGAGGAGAAACTGTAAAATATGATGAATTATTTATTATAGGGTTGGGATTTTATTTGTGTGTGTGTGTGTATGGACAACTGCTGTTCAGTGGGGACTGAGAAACTAATTTTCAACTAGGGTGGACTGCATTTAGAGCAAAAGCGAGTACTTGACTGGTTAAGCCACCAAGCCCTCTTTTTCTTCTCTTTCTCCCCCTTTCCGCTCTTCCAAATATTCCCCATATGGCATCTCCACCCATATCCAAGTGCTCAAATATAAATTAAAACACATACTCCCCCCCAGCCCATCTACAAAAGAATTTGTTCCATTGCAGTGGGAAGCCACAACGTTTATTACATCTCTGTCTAAGATGAACCTCAAAGCAAGCATTTCATCCCCTCTCATGTAATCATCATAAGGCAGAAAATGAAATTTCCAAAACCTAGAAGCATGCTGCAGAGAGCTTCAGGGCACTGCATGTCAGTTTTTACTTTGATGTATGCTATGTTTAAAAAAAAGCCGGGGTGGGGGGGAAGATGCACTGAGTGTCTTCCTTGAGATTTCCTCTCTATTGCTTAACTCTTTAGATGATAGAAGGAATGAAATAGTCTCTCTTTGCTGCCTGGAGTGAGAATGGAAGTATTCTGAAGAGACATTGTAAGAACTTCATTTAGCACCATGGATGGTTTCACATTTCCTCTCGCATCTTAATGAAGTAAGCATCACCTCAAGGATTGCAGTGAGGGTGTAATGATTTTTAAAGCATTGGTAGGATCAGCCGATAAATGCCAGCTACTTTGTTTCCTGACGTGATTTAGAAAAGCAAGAGCTTTATCTCAGACTAGTGAACTTTATCACCTGACCCAGAAGTAAGGAGATGTCTTGGGGGAGCTGGCGATTTATTGTGTGCGTTTATCCAGGCGCTGAGTGTTAGTTTCTGAAACGCCTACTGCTGTTTATTTCCTAGCAGAGCAGAATGGCACTCCTAAGGGTCAAGTGCAGTTGAACGTATTCATGTCTTTCTCTCTTTCTACCACTCTCTTGTCTGTTTAGGAAGACATTTAAGCACACCCTGTAGTACTATGCTCCAGAAGCAGAGCTGGATGCTTTTCTCCCAGTGGCAATTGAATCCTCCCTACCTGCTTTCATCATTTGGTTGTGTCTTCAAAATAAGAGCTCCTTTTCTTACACTGTTTTCCTAAACCAGCTCCGTATCTCCCCCCTCCTCTCTGCCACCTCCTATTTACACTTACAACTACTGTCACTGTCAGCTGTGCCTGCCATCTGCTTCCAGAATATTACGAAGCTGTAATCATAGGACATTTTGAAATTTATTCATACAAATCAAAGACGTTCAGTTGCTGTCAGGGGTGGATTTAGTGCTTAGGAAGGCTCAGGTCTCCCAACAGAGGCTTTCAGAGCCAGCAGCTGGCAAAGAGAGACTGCAGGATGTTTCCCTGCCCAGTTTGGCCATCCCACCTTGCTCCCAAACTCCAGCATTTCTGCGTTCTCAGGGCTGGCCTCAGCTGAGGCGAGCTGACGAATTGTGCTAGATTATTTGCAGTTTAGTGGTGAGCTTGAATCTGAGTGAGGATGAGACCAAAGTAATTTTTCACTTGTGACCCCGTTTATGCCCAGTCTGGAGAAGTATATAGCTACAGCAGTAATCCCTCTGTCTTGCTCCTTTTGCAAATAGACTGTAGCTCGGTATATTTTTTCTATTCATGCTGTTTGGAACAGGGACTACTTTATTAAGTCTGAGCAGTGCCTGTAGTAGTGGCCTAATCCCTGTCAAGGGCCTCTAGGTGCTGCTCCAATACGTGGTAGTAATAATATTGGAATGCTGGTGGTGAGCTAGCTGTATCCTTCCACACGGATAGCAGATGCTAAGGGTTACTCCCACACTGTTCAGTTTAGACTCTCAGCTTTCCAGTTCAACAGAAGAGGTTGTGATAGGCTATGTTTGCATTATAAAGTACTGTGGACTGCATCTAATGCTCTAGGGGAGATTCTACAACGTGAAACAGCTGGTGCCAAGGACCTACATAGACAATATGCACATTTCAGGCTGGTGGGGGTTTTTTGCTTTGGACTTGCTCGGCTGTGATCCTCCAGACTAAACATACATTTAGGGGAGGAGTGTATTAGGTGCACTCTTGGTGTGCAACTTGCAATTTGGCTTCATCCAAGGGGAATCTGGTCCATGCTCTGTGATGCAAACCAAAGTGGAGGTGATGGAGAACTGCATGCTTCTGATCCAAACTGAAGGGCTGATGTGGATGCAGCCAAAAAACACTGGTCTCTGGAATACAAAAAGTCCATTCTTGCTCTGTTGCTCTTTCATATTTCTGTTTGAGGTATGCTCCACTGACTTGGAAACTATTTAAAATCAGTTTAAAAAATTTTACTCTTTCACAGTTCAATACATTTGCTACATTGCTGTGCCTTTTAAACTGTCTCTGCTAGGTCTCCAGGCTTCCAAAAGCACCATCAAGTATGCTAGTGTTTTTGTAAGTGTCCCTAAATGAAATCATCATTATGTGGGAAAGGCAAGAAATTAAAAAAGAGCTGTTACGTATTTCTGCAAAAACAAACCAATCCCCAGATGGATTCCCTTTTTCCCCAAGACCTGTTGAGAGCTGGAGATCCAGCCTGAATGTAATGTGGCTATGGCCTCAGTGAACCAAATGCACACTGCCCATCCTGCCCATGGCAGCTAAGCTCTTGCAGGCTCAGCTAGTACCTGGATGCAAGCCAGCTCAGGATCCTGGAGGCTGTAGACACAAGCCAAAGAGCTGTGGTCAAATGCTTGGCAGATATTAGACCACAGAAACCAAGTCAGTAGAAAAGCTTCATTTGGCTCCATTGTTGCTGCTGAGTTGATGTATGGGAATAAAGAAGCGTGACCTGATTTGCAGTGGCAGTACAGCAGCCGGAGGTCTGCAAAAGCAGGATGCTTTAATCCCAGAGGGTTTGTTTTTTTAGTTGAGGGGGAGATCTCCAAAACACACACAAAGGAGCTAAATGGGACCACAGAGCAAAGAGAAGCAGTGTTTCCAAGGGATCAGAGTTAGGATGAATTTCTTCCCCATAATTGTCTACCTACCACCCGGCTGGTGCCACAACACTTGCTAGTATCCCCTCAAAAGTGGGAAAGCTGATGAAGGTGTAATTAATCTGAATTTTAAATCCCTGACAAGAGAAAAGAGCACATCAGGAGAGGAAAGGTTAGAGTCAGCTGGTGCACTAGCTTTGTGAGTGACTGTGGCTGGTACCGTGTCGCCGAAGGCTGACAATGGACAATGACGCAGATGTGAGGGCAGACATGGAAAGGATCAGTGAAGGCAACAGTAATGAGCGGGAAATACCAGAGACTGGGGAGAGGCCACGGTATATTACTACCTTGGATTAAATGCCTGAAGCTTGATCCCACGGTGACAGTTTGTCATCTTTGCTGTCAGGTTGTGTGGAGCGGCAGCAGAGATCTAGAAATGCTGGAGGAGAAGGAAATGGTGATTTTGGGTTTGTGACCAGGGCAAGCAAGCAGGAAGGCACTGAGTCCTTGAGTCATGCTGCTGTGGAAGGCTACCATGGGCATACAGTGGTCAGGCAGGCAGTGGTACCTACCAAAAACCCATTCCAGTACTAGCGAGTGATTTAGAACCCAGGCAAGTATAAGCTTCTCTTGTAATGCTGGTTCAAATCATCTCACATAAGGACTGTAGCATTTAAATGAACTGCATATTACTTCAGGTGCAGGTCAAAGAGGTATGAGCAGTTCTGCTACATCCAAAATGCACCAAAACAGCTACAACTTATTGGGACAGGTTGAACCAACCTTCAGTTCCTTGCTCCATCCCACAGCTCCTGTGTGAACGTGCTGATGTGCATGTCTTGGGATGGGATGTGGAGCCCCTTTAGCTATTATGCTGCTTTCACCATCAGAAGCAGGAAAAGTCTTATTAACTCAGACAAGGAGCCTCATCATGTTCATCACGGAGCTTGCAAGTCTTTGTTCTGGGCCATAACAGGCAGGTGTGACAACAGGGGTTGGAGCTAATGTGAACACTTCTGCGCTATGTGGAGTCATCCTGTGTTTGGTCTCCCTGGGCACATCTACACTGGATGGTGGGTACTGGGTACATATGTCAAAGAGCCTTGAAGGCATGATCCTTCACTGTCCAGGTCTGAACAGATAGTTTCCTTTCAGGCCCTCTCATCTCAGTTTCTTTTCTGTGAAAACCATGGTGGTATGGGATGATGGCATTCCCCAAGAAATAGATACCTCACCAGGACATGCATCTAGGGTCTCAGAAGGTTTCCCAGGCCCTGCAGCTGCACCCCTGTGCCTTAGTTCCCACTGCTTCAATGGGGACGTGGCACACCCTGCCTGATGGTGCATTGTGGTTGTCACTGAGGACAGGCTTCAAAGCCCTGGGATGGAGAGGGTAGATATGATTACAGTCAAGGACACTGGAAAGAAACTGATTCTTGGGAAGCAGAAATTTAAGGTGGGACAAAAGCATTTTCTTCTTCTTGCCTAAATTAGCCGTACATAGACTTGTCTAGGTTTGAATACAGGTGGGGTATTTTTTAGAAAATGCATTCAGCAAGACAATTTTAAAATAGCTTGGCTCCTGGCTAGTCAGAGCTTCACACCTTTAAATTGTGTTAGTTGTACATGCTTAGCTACAGACTCTGTCGGGTATAAACCAACATATATCAGGCCAATATTCTGTGAACTCTGAACCTCAGCCTGTTTCACACAGCTTCAGCTCTCAGTTATCTTATCTCATGCCTGCCTTTGAAATGAAAAAGTCTGCTGAAGTAATTATTGCTGTGTAATGGGAAATATAATTTCTCATTAAAATAATGTAGAAATTATTTTTATGTGCAGCTGCAGTGAAACATAGGTACAGATCCTTGGGTCATGCATAGGTTACGCAAAAACCTGACTTTGGTAGTAAACTATGCAGCTCTTAAATGTTGTTCCTTCAAATCCAGCCCAGTGTTCATAGCAGGACTGAAAACAGCATTGACTGCTGACTGTTCAGAGTAAATGATTCAGTGCTCCCAGGACAGTCCTTAAGCGGCCCATATTCGGAGAAACTCAACACCTAGTTTCCAAAGTTCTTAGATCTGATATTAAGTATGTAGTTAGTAAATATAAGATAGTCCAGTCTTGTGTGTGCTGGTCTGAAAGCTCAGAATGGAACAGTATATGAGGTCATAAAATAGCAAACGGCAACATTAATTTGGAGGCAAATAGAAGTGAGAAATTTTGATTTGAATTTTTTTTGGTTTAAAGTCACAGAGTGACAAATAACATGATTATAATAAATAATGGGATTTTTCAAGGAGCTTCTTAGTAAGAGATTCAGATTGAGGCTTACTGTTTGTTCTCTATATGCAAATGATAAATATTTTGCCTTTTACAAAATAATTCTTTTCTAACCCGAGGCTGGTACCTGCAGCTAAACTTGTGCTTCAACACACTCTTCTGACATGAAAAGCACTCATAAATTACAATCTAAATTGCAATTTCACCTCCTCTTATAAACCACTCTAACAAAGGCATGGCAAGTCATTGAGCTAGTTGGCAGGGCAAAGCCTGTCAGTACACTAACACTGCAGGCATGTAACCTGTTTTCCCTTCCTCCATCTGCTGCATCAATTTGGGGTTGGGTAGGCATTATGCAAACCAATAGCTGCTACCATTTCACAAATATTTATAATTCCCCTTCAGTTCGCAGCCATTTCTATCCCATCCTATTGCATCAAGATTTTGACATCACACACGTAGTGCTTTCATGAGTCTGAGGGAAAAGGAGCTAAAATGTAATGGGAGCCACAGTTCTGCCAGGAATACAGTAGACCATGAGAAGACCATAGGCAGATGGTCCATTAAATGCTCGTCCTTTACAAGCGTGGAGAATATCACTCACACAGTAAAAACCACGGCCTCAGGCCATGCCCACAGCAAGGAAACCTGCAGAGGAGAAGAGTGCTGCGCATTTTCCAAGGTCAGACTCGGAGGGTTTCCGGTGACAGAGTCTGGGGACATGCGACCTGGAGGACCCTGTAGGACCGAACTCCCCTTGCCCTCTGCAGGCAGAGCAGAGTGGTGGAGCGGGGTGTTGAAGCACCACTGGGGCCGGGCTTGGTGCCACAGAGGCTGTGGAGAACAGCAGAGCTTCAGGGGTGCCGTGCTGCACTGGGTCACTAAAGCATTGCTAAAGTTACCCGGGTTACTGTCTCTATGCCCTGGGTGTAAGGCACATCCGTGAATTGTTTCAGTGCAACTGAGATCAGCACCTCTTATACCCCTGTTCTTTGGTGGTCTCCATGCAGGTGCATGGTGCCTGCATGCCTTTCTCATGGGAAATATCCTTCTGAGACCACTGTGGGTTTTGAGTGTCACTACCACTCTTTTCTCCCCAGTGCCATCCCCCAAATCCCACTGTACCCAGTTGATGCACTCTGGATGCAGCTGCTTGTTGATAGAGAAAACGTCAATAGTAAAAGTAAAAAAACTCCAGTAATCGGTGTGGGAGATGAGAAAGTAAGTGGTAACAGCAGAGAAAGGGCGAGGCTTTTTCTCAGCCGGAGAGTTTCCCCTTTTAGAAGTAAAATCAGGACATGTAACAAAAAAGGACAAATTAGAAGAAAAATTATCCCCTTGTGCCTTGTTTTGTGTTTTCTCTCAGGCTCAGACTTGTACTATATTGGCAGCCCAGACTCCTATTAGAGACATCTGTTTTGAATTTGGAGGCTTATTTGTTTGGGTTTTTTCTTTTAATTTTTCTCCCTTTACTTTTGATTCCTTTCCCCTCTAAGTTTCCTCTAGTAATATTTTCTCATCTTTTGTCCTCTCTTTTCCTCTTTTCTCTTTTCCTCTCCTGTCTCCCCAGGCACCTTCAGCTGCGTCTGTCTGCTCAGTGCACTATCTTGCAGAGTTAGTAGATCCTTCAGATGACCAGTGTTCAAGCTTTAGAAAGACCTCTTCTTTCCTTTTTTCCGCCCCCCCACCTTTTACTGTCTGCAAAACCAACTGCAGAGTGGGAGAGAGGCTCTCCCTCCTTCCAAGGACACAGTGCCACCTTACTTGGAAGTGGTTTTCCATCACTTCTGCAGCTAATGGAATAATTTCCCTTCCTAGTTACTTTGATGTGTTTCTTTCTGTATCTCCCAGTGAGTGAGGCACCTGTGTGGGGGTTATTGGCAGCCAGGCACTTTATCATACCAGCTCTCAAGTAATGGGTTTGATTTTCATGTTCATTAAGGTTGCTCAACACCTGGTAAAGTGCTGCTTTTAGGACTCTTTAGTCTCCCGAGTTGGTGTAAAAGAGGCTTTGGCACAAGTGAGAATAAAGTCCGATACTGTCATTACCTGCTGTTCAAAATGACTCATTACTTACTTTTCTTCATGAAATTGGTGCTTCAGCGATATGAGAGAGGGAGGATGTTCTTTCTACTAAAAACAATGCACAGTGACTTGGGGGATTTCAGACTTATTCACATTTTTGCCTATTAGGTAGTGCATAGTGCCCATTAGGTAATACAGCTTGAGCCCAGTTTTGGTCTCCAAAACATGAAACAATACTTCCCTTCTAAAGGTGCTGGAGAATTCATCCGCTTTAGGATTAATTTTTATTTGGACAGCACAGATGGCCCCAACACCCTTGTCTTCACACAGAATTAACCCAAATGCCTCATCTGCAATCATTTTTTGCAGATGTGTGCATTTTGTTCTCCTTGGATATGTTCGTTTGTAGGATGTTCATGAGAAGGACTTTTGCATGGGCTGGGCTTTGTCTATTTCAGGGCTGGGTAAAGCGCGGTTACCATTAAGCACTTAGAAAAAGATATGATTCCATATGCTCCATATGCTGAGTTTGTGTAGAGCACCATTTTGCTTTAAAATCAATGGTTACCTTATTTTTCAGTGGTTTCCCTTGAACAAAAATTAGAGACGAAAACTTGTATTCCTTCTTGCATTTATAAAACATTAATCCTAATCTGTGCTTAAAAATAAATAGGTCTTAAGAATTTCAAAAACCTGACATTTTATGTTCCTTCCATAGTTCCTTTTTCAGTCAAAATTTCCCTTTGAATGACTCATGCATAAGTCATTTCCACAACATTGGCACTTCTTGACCTCATACTTTCATAATAACTGTTATGATTTGCTTCAGTCATTGTCTTTGTTGGTGGGATGACACATGCCTCCATTAGATGACCTTTTAAGTCCCTTTTTTTTTTGTGAAGGAAACAAAAATGAATGTCAAGTCCGAGTAGGTTTTCTCTGTATTTTAAAGTCTCCCTGCAAAAGTATCTGGTGCATCATCTTGAAGGAGACAAGGAGGATGAGTTTGCAGACATGTGTGACCATATCTTCTCAAGGTCACAGTTTTCAGTGAGTGTAACTACACCAAGGCACTACATTGCACAGTGACAAAAATTGCCAACCTCTGTCTGCTAAACAGCCAGGTCTCAATGTGCTCCACCTGCAACCAGTTCTGTCTTCATAGGTGGTCTTCTGGAGTTTGCAAAACACTGTGGAAGATAGGGAAATGCTTCAGTAGAGTAATTATGCATTCAGTAAATCTCATAATAATGCAGTATTATATTAATTTTATATTGCTCTTATTTTTAATAAGGTGCAGATCATTAACTTCAGATTTCAGAATTCAGGAAGTTCATACCTTTTCAGTGTTTCTTCAGGCTGTCAGTAAACTTTGAAAGACATTGTGATTCGCGTGCTGTTCACCTTTTCATTTTCGTCTCAGAAACCATGAGCACTAGAGACATCATTATTAGTAAAGACAAGACAGACTTTGAAACTATTCTTGCAAAAGTGGGTAAATCTGACAGGGATTTCTGCAATGGGGGTGGATTTACACGTATTTATTACATACACACACCCCAAAAAATTGCATTCATTTGCTGCAAGAGCTCCCTGATTCATTTAAAGTTATAGTACGATATAATGCTTCCACCCTTTGTCCCTTTATTAAAGCATTAATACACATATTGCACTAGGAGATGAAAGAAATATTTTACCACCTTCCACCTCTGCCTTTTAATTTTTCTCTAATTCTTTCTACTCTGTCATTCCATTGGCTTCTATTTGCAAGTTCAATCTTTTAAGTTGTCCTGTGTAAAGTAATTCTTTTCAAATTACCCACTCTTTTTGCTTTTGCCGGTGTGGCTACCTCATTATTCTGCTGCTTTTCTTTCTCCCATGATCAACCCTCTTTTTTTTCCATCCTGCCATTCTGCATGTAAAAGTAAAGATCCCACCTTTGCTGCTGCAAAACTTTCAGGGATTGAGAATTTTGCCTGCTATTTCACCTTTGGCAACAAGGCTGAAAGCTTTTCCATTCACTCAAATGATTAAAAAGTAATAGAACTAGAGAAAGAAGCCTGAGGTCAAGTAATAGTGCAGATGTGGTCCTTCTTCTTGGTCCTTCAGGACTCTTATCCTTGCTGGACCTTCTTCCTTTCACAAGTGCATATCAATGATAAATATTATGCTGTGCAGGTGGGGCCCACTGGTAGCGTCCTAGGCTCCTGGTATTAGGGATAAAATTCCCATTGAATTCCATTTGTTTCCTGAAGACACTGGCTACTCATTAACGTAAATAATCAGCACTATTTCTACTTGCAGGAAAGTACATCTGTGGGCTTTTTTAGCAGGGGAGCAGAAAGAGACAAATGAGAAACGAGTTAATTGTCTTTCTATTTCCTTTCTACAGCACATCTGTCCAGTTGTGCCCTGCTTTGCTGCTGACTGCCCTTGGGGATGCAGGTCCACATAAACCTGCAGGATCCTGGATGTTTCTGATGGGCTGTGTCCCTTTGGAAGCTGCAGCTGGAAAACCCTGGCTGCCCTAGTCAGGTGGGACTCCTCCAGCACTCAGTTCAGGTAACATCCAGACATGCTAGACCCATGGCTCCCATTAGCTTTTCTGTCAGCTGTGCAATTGCCTGTTAATTGTCAAACAGCTATAGAGGTGGCATGAATTGCTCTGCCCCCTGGTACCTGGTCCACATTGCATGGGTTTTGGGGGATGAGTAGCTTCTGAATTCAACACCAACAGCCAACACACAGATTTTAAAGTTGCTGGAGAGGCTGTTACAATCCTCTTGTCTGAACTTCTGGCTAGCCTGGCCCTAAGAATTGCACCACACAGTGCCTCTGTTTAGTCTACAGCTCCATTTAAGTGCAGCGTTTTCCTCATCAAGGCAGAAGAAAGGGGTTTGGAGAAGAAAGAAGAGAGAGGATGACCATCTTCCTGTCCTTCTTTATTACAAATTCTCATCTGCATACAAATCAATTACTGTTTATAGCTTCCATGTGACAGCAAAGATTAAGCACATACTAAAATTTGAAAACAGATTACTTTTGATGAGTGCCAAGTTTGGGGCTCTTAGGAGATGTTATCATTATGAATGCACCCAGAAAAATATGGTTCAGGCAAATGTGAAAATTTATATGACTTTTGTCATTTTAATGTTTTTTGACTAGAACTTCATACATGTATTCTTATCAGCATCGTGCACTGGCTGCAGGAAAGGCTTTTGCTTTTTTATGACTTCTCACACGCTGATAAGAAATATACTTTATCGATAGTTTCATAAAAGTGGAAATAATGTGGTAAGTGTTGAAGTGGGGTCCTGTGTTTCCCTCTTCCCCTGGCTCCCCAGAAAAAGTGTAAGTTGTAAAGGACATGTAGTGCTTTCTATCTAGGAAGATAATACTAGTTCTCCATTTCAAAATTCTGCTTTTGGCACTAACACACTAACATACTTCACACAAGCTGGGTCTCTTCCCTGCAAGAACGCAAGTTTGGCTGTGTGTCCACAGCATTTCTCCACGTATTAGGCTATTCCCGTTTTCACTTAGAAGTGGCATTAGTGTCGTAAAGCTGATTACATTTGAAACAAAACTTTTCTATTGGTGCCACAATGACTGACATAAAGGCCATTTCCCATCACTTAATGAGTTACTGCAGGAGCCAACAGCTTTTAGCACAGGTGGCCATTAGCTGCCAAGAAATACTTGACCCCAAGCTTACTATTTATTTGCTGCAAGTGTCCAACCAGACAGTCATTACATCAAGTATGAAATAATGTCATTCCATTTTTCATGTGTTGAAAAGTTAGTGGCTGAACTGCCCATTGCCATGGATACGGCAGCCTGCTCGCAGGCGGTGCAGGGCACATCCCAAGGCACTGACTGCAAGTGGGACAGTCCTACCATCCACTGCCAGCCCTCTCCTGCTTGCTCGGGAGGCAGCGAGCACTGGAAAGGTGCTTCTCCTTCCCTCTTTCAAAAGTTTTGCTCCTTCAGGTGTGAATGCTCCTGCTCAAGGGGCATGCCACTGCTCTGCAGTTGCAGCTTCAGACCGTGAAAGTGTGATCAGAAGGAAAGTCCTTGCACTTTTCCTGACCCTGGGTGAAATGATTCAGTTCGAACCCCATTTGGGGCTAAGTTTAGAAAAAATCCAAAACAGCTTCCACAACAAGAGATGTCACCAATGAATTCAGGTATATTCTGTCTCTCATGGGGAGCAACAGGGGATCCTTGCAGTCAGCTGTTGTCATGACAGTTTTTGGCTTTTATATTTCCTGCTCTTTAAAGCAGGCTAGTTTCCTTTGGAGGGATAACTTTCAAGGGTTCAGGGTATGTTCCCCTTGAAACTTTATAGTAAAGACGCTCTTTGTCCTGATTCAGCATGATTCCCAGGTAGGAGAATGCACTATTTCAATATTCCTATCTAGGCAAGAGGGCTCTTCAAAGGAGAGGCTGAAGAAATCAGGCTGCCTGCACCGGGATTTGCACAGAGCTTGTCCTGTGCACAGTGCCGATGGCTGGGACATAGAGGCCCAGAATCGCACACAGGTAAGAGTGAAGTGTTTCATACATTTTCTGCACGTAGAACAGCTAAGCAGGAACTAAGGGCTTTTTTAAGTGGTTCAAGCAGCCTACAACAGAAGCTTGCAGTAAAATTAAACACTACTGCATCACCTAAATGGGTGCCCGTTACACAGAAACAGGGTTCTCATTAGCAGTCCTGTCAACAAAGCCTCCATGATACACATCTGAAAATGGATCACATTCCAGTGCAGACAATTTTATAATTATGCAGGCTTCTGATTTAACAAGTCATATTATATTAAATTTTTCTGAGCTGCTTTTTTCTAAGAAATAACACAGACAATAAAGTTTTACTTGCACATAGCTAAAGCAAAAAAACAGAAAACGTTGCATTTTTCCTTAAAGCTTACAAAGTTTCTGTCATTTTCTCCAGGTCAGAGACACTGCATGCAAATACCTGTTCTGCCACTCAGTCAGTGAGGCAAAAGCTAAAATCAATCCCTTCCCTGGAATAATTGCTCAGCAAATAGGATGCATGTAATCCATTTTCATTATTAATACTTCAGTTAAGATTCAAGTACCATATTTTACTTCTTATAATGAGTACAGTTTTACAATGGATGTGTGGAGTTTGCAGTACATAACATCACTGACAGCTGCAGAATTCCTGTCGTGCACCAGAGCTGGATTAAGTACAGTCCTCTGGGCAGTAACAGAGTGTAGAGAGATAAATTTGTAACGTATGCCTACTTTACTGCATATATGCAAACCTCATTTTCCCTGTTAATACATCGCATGGACATATTTGTTACCATTTTATTTATCCATGAAGCTATGTTCTTGCTGTTATATTGCATCTCAGGTACAGAAAGATTATTAATCTGTGAGATCCACTGTGGTGGCGGCTCATGTGTGTCTCCAGATCCCAATGATTTGGCAATATCGTTCCTAATACGCTCATAACATTTGGGGTGAAGACCCTAGATTTTGCATTTCACCCCCTAATTTGTTTGTACCTTAGGGACGGGGGATTTTAATTTCTCTAATAGCAGTGATTTGGCTGATTCATGATTTTCTTTGGTGCTAGCTATATCCTGAGAAGAGGAAACAAGAACAGAGAGGTCATTAAAATAAATCTCTCCACCTACTGCCTAGTTTACATTCAGGTTTTGATGCGTTGGTGGAAAATATTTTCCTGTTTCAAACACAGATTAATTTCTAATTGCCACAGTCCTCATGAGGGTGCTTTTGCAGCTGATTAAGAGCTGCCTTAACAACTATTTTTTAAATGAAGCTTTTAAGTTGCAGACCTGCCATCATCCATGAGTCATCCTCCTCACTGACTGTTGGATGCTGCCAGCTCCGGTTTGAGCCTGGCTGTGTAGCACCGCTGCCTGTTTAACTTGGATGAAACAGCAGCAGTGTGTTTGTGCATGAGGACAGCTCGGGGCAGGGGACATGAAAGGAACTTCTGGGGCTTCTGCGGGACAGGCCTTCACCTCACACTGATGATTGCTGCTCATGTGGTGTTCAACAGCATGCTCCATCAGCAGCACCCAGACTGGAGAGGCTCTGCCACCTTTCTTGTCCCAGGAGCAGTCCTTTGAGAGTGGAGGCACCTTATTTAGTGCATTGGTGGAAGGCTGCACTGCAGAAGCAGTGCTGAATGTGGATCGGTAGAAATAACTGTGCCTCTGACGGTTTTCGGATGGCCATTTTTTTCACATGCACAAAACTGTAGGTGGAAAAGCAAAATGAGGGGGACAAACAAAATTTCGTTGTCAGCCACCACAAGGGTGGGAGTGGTAAATCTTCTCAAGATGAAGGCATTATTTTTTCCATCCTTTGTTTCATGGCTTCCTACAATTTCTGGGGGAGGTTTGCTATCTCTCAGTCCCCCAAGGCTCATTCTTGCATCTATCCTAATGAAATCTATAGGGTGGGCTCTCAGGTCCCATGTGGAAATATCTAATGGATACCACCCAAGTACAGGAAGGCATGAAGATGAAACATGAGGCCAATGCTTGTGCCTGAGAGATTTCCTCCCCTCACTTGGATGCTGGGTTTCATGTCACATTGCCATGTTTATCCACAGCGTATGCAGCAAATCTCTATATTTCCACCTTCAGAAGTGGACTTCTCGCTGTAACAGAAAGTTGCACAAAACCAGAAGCATGTTTTGAACTTTATGGATCTCTGTTTGCTTTGGATACATATAGCTCTAGTAGCATGTAACTGCTCAGGACAAAAAAAAAAAACCCAAACAACAACTGAATGATCACAAGATTATTGTTCTCTCACAGTAGGGAAATCTGTTTAATCTCCCATAACAGACTATTCACTAATTAAATGCCCTGGTCCAGTCACTGTGAAGCAGTGGACTGTGTACAGCCAGAAATAGCAGTGGGAAAGAATGCACATCGGGGAGCACATTCCTCCCCCTGCCCTGGAGATACTGAAGAAACAGAAGGGGAAATCTCCTTCAAACTGGAACCAAGCCACCCACAGCAAAACTTTCATCAGAAAGGGGCTATTAGCTGGAGCCCAGCTTCTAATCTATGCCTGGATTTTATTAGGATTCACTCACAAACAAGACATGTAGTAAGACTATAATATCAAGGAGACAGTGAATTTCATGTCTCATACAGAAAGTGCTCCATTCTTAAAGTATTAGTCTTGACTCCCCACAGTGGGCACAGCGCAGATCCCCAAAAGACACTCAGATACCTTCTGCCCTGCAGTCGGTGCAGCCTGTCCTTGCTACAGCCCAGAGAGAGGAGAAAGAACAGATCCTGTGCCATGAGAGGTAGGTCTTGCAAAGGAGAGAGAGATGTCCTTTCCTGCACTCAAGTTTGTGGTCACAGGCACACGATCAAAAGACAGTATGGTCTTTAACATGGGAAGAAGACTGTATAACTCATGACGAAGTTTATCCAACAAAAGGCTCTTTTCCCTAGCAGCAATCAGTGCTGGTCCTCCCTCTCCTCTTTCTGTCTTTTTTTTTTTCCCCAGAAACCCACTTAGGACTCAGACAGCAGAAGTAAAACAAGATGGGATTTCCCACCCCACTGGAATGATTTTATCACATAATAGCCAATCTAAATAGCATTCAGTGCAGTGCAAATCATACTTTGCATGCAAATGCAAAGACAGTGTTACCACAGGAATGATGTCTGTTGAGGTATGGGGTGAGGAGAAGCCGGCTGCTCTCTTCTGAACAGAACTGAGCGGTGCAGCAAGAGGTTCACAGATTCAGGGAGAGCAGGAGGAGTATCGCTCCTGCTTTTGCCAAACTCTTAGCTTTAGCTTTACTGCCCAGTAGGAGACGTTTTCAGATTCAGGAAGCCAACAGGGAGTTAGCAGCAGGGAGACTTGTCCTCTACCTGGACACTCAAGTGGTTCAGACCAGCATCATACCTTTTACATGAAAGCAGAAACATCTGTGTACTTTCCAGCTGGCATCGGGCCTCTATCTGCCATCACTCCTCAGCTTCAGAGAAGCAGTAAATGACTCCTTGCCCATACAAAGACCAGGGCTTCATGGTAAGACAGATTTAGCCTGCTGCTTGCTGCATTACCTTGGCCTTTTGGATTCAGACTGCTGAAAACAGTCAATAGCTTCTTTCCACGGATTTTATACTATGCCCCAAAGTCACATCATAACCATCTAGCCAGCACGGCTGGTGCCTTCATACCCCTGTGCCAGAGGCAAGAGCATCCGAACGCACTAATGTACTACACAGCCCTCATCACCATTTCCCAGCAGTGTGCCACTGACACGGGTGATAGAGGTATTCTGTCCTGACACCTCTCCCATCCCCACGAGAGCATCACAGCATGCTGTCAAAAGAGCTCCCTTGTCAACTGGCAGCCATCCATGCTAAATAACTGGGTGCAGCCTTATAAAAGACTTCTATCATATGCTCCTCTGCCTACGTTTGAAATCCCCCATCTTGTTTTCACTGCTAATTGTTAATAACAATTCAGGGGTTGCTGAAAGCTGATGGTATGCAGCAAACACGCTTGTCCAGCTGTGTTTGTGAAACACAAGGACATTAATTTGATCTAAGTATTGTTCTCACCTCGGCTGTCCATGCTTTGTGCACCCTTGTCTAAGTTGCTTCAACACTTCATACCTTCTGTTTCTCCTGCTGCTCTGTGTCAATATTGTCTTTTTACTCTGCAGAGCACATACAGGCTTTATTTGCACAACAGTGAGTACAACAGGGCCCCAAACTTGGCTGGGGCTTTTGGTGGAGAGAGTTCCTCCTGTAGATAAGGCTTGAATTTTAGAGTTATTCTGGACTGAGGCTGAAAGATGCACACGCTCATTCAGGCTAGGATTCAAAGGCAACAAATAGCAAGGTGACAGATAGCTACTTCTGCCTTTTGGTATGTGAGCAAAGGAATTAGCAGGCTGTAACCACACTGGCATACAGAGCCGGGAACAGACTCTGAAATTGACAGGCACTGATGTTTGTGTCAGTCAAAGAAGAAAGCAGCAACAAAAAACATAGAACAAAAAACAGTAATACTTCAGAAAGTTTCCCGTTGAAAACAAGGAAATCGCAACAACTGGCAGAACACAACATCGGCTGAAATTTCCAAAGAGCAGAAGGACCAATTTTAAAGTGCTCAGCATGCCCAGTCAGGGCCAGGTTTTCAATTTAGCTCAGTTCCCATGGAGGCAGCTAAACAAGAGCCAGATTTTTTAAATCACTCAGTATCCAGCTGTTTCCATTGCAATAATTTTGGCCCAGTTTTTAAACAGAGCTCAGCACCTCCCAACAGGCTGTGTCATTTCAAAAGCTTGCCCTAAGTGACTTCGCAGCTGGGGTCATTGCTTCACTGGCTGCCTGTCAGAGGCTCAGGTCACCTGCATTTCTGTCTTCTCTCTCCCTTTCTGAGCCCTGATGTGGTCTGAATAATATGAACTATCCAATAACTGTTCTGGGTATATGTAGAGAGGGAATATCAAGAGATGTACCACATAGACTGTGGCACAGTGAGCTTCATGGGTCTGCCAATTTACCATGTGCTTTTGAGCTGCAAGAGCCGGCATTATGCTTTGACCTGCCAATCATGCTGACTCGTGTCAAATTATGTCATCTTCCAAATGTCTGAGTTTGGAGGTCTCCACCTATTTTTGCATGCAGAAAAAGCCAAGAGTTTCTTTCTCCTGAAGCCTGCAGGAAAGCAGAAAAGACAGCAGACGCCATGATTCAGGGAAGGCTGTGTGTCAGGTGACAAAAAACATTATCTGGATATCAACACATTCATAGAAACTGCAATCTTCTTTCATGAGCATGTTAGTGTGAATCTTTTCAAGGGCTGCAGTAACCCTTTGCTAGGAGAACCCTTTGCCGGGGAGTCCTAAGCCACACACAGCTCCTGTACTCTCTCTCCAACTTTTTGGGAGCTTGTAGGAAGAGCTCGATAGACAGCCAATATGGATGGGAAGGGTAACATCTTCTGCAGTAGTGCTTACTGTCTTGCATGGTTCTTGCATAAGCAGAGAGGTGCAATTCAGTGTAGGGGATGAAGAGCAGAAATTCTTGGAGGTGGAGTGGTCTACCATACGAAAAGAAAAAGCAGAGTTGTTCCCTTTTGTTTGGGTTGGTTTTGTTGGTTTGGGGTTCAGGGGGTATTTTTGTTTGTTTATTTTCTTTTAAGTGAAGATCCAGGAGACACACAGGGAAGGGCAGAAAACAGAGTTGATCAAAAAGGCAGCCCACCGCACAGCCAGCCTCAGGCTGTGCACACTGAGGCATGGTTAGCTGAAGACACTTTTCTGCTTTCAAAGCTAGTCTAAAATGTCTCTTGCTCAAACCAAACTCCCTGAAACAAGAGAGGGCTTGAAATGCAGGTGAATTTCAGTCTCTTTAAAAAAAGATGCTGTTGTTCATTTCCCTGTTGGAGAGGGATGTATCTCCGCATTTGAAGATTCTTCCTCTGTCATTTCTTCCTCTCATTTCCTCGAGCCCCCTTGCTGTGCGACCGTGTGACACACAGCCGTTCAGTGAGAATCGAGAGAGATATTGGTAGTTTGGGAGCTGTTCCTGCTTATGTATGCAAAGAACATAATTGCTAAGTGCATCATCTGGTGTAATTTACGCATCCACACACAGCATAGATTGGGCCAGTCTTCACGTAAGGATGCAGTGCCTTATTTTCTTCTTCTCTGCTTTTCTGGGCAGGAAAACATTACGTCTCCTGGACCTCATTGTGCTAGGTGGTGCACAAATGCCCTAAAAGGTGATCCCTGCCCCAAATAGCTTACACTCAATACAACTGCAGAGAACCAGGATGGGAGACAGTATTTCTTTAACTCTGCCACTTCACACACAGGTAGTGCAACTGTTTGAAACAACTTGACTAAAATCATATATGGAGGTCTGCAGCAGGTGTGAGAAGTTAGCAATACCAAACCCAGCATTACAAAACCACTCTGCAGTCACAGACCCACCAAAGCAAGAACTGTGTTGCTCCCCAACGTTATCTAAGCAGAAGGCAACCAAGGAGCAAGCAGTGGATACTGGTCTGCAAGGTAAAAATAGCAGCTCTGTAATAATGAGGACAAAAGTCTTAAAAAAAAAATCAAGATAGAATGTGAGAGGGATTTCCAATTGGCTTCCCTGTCAATTGTTTTGACTCTCACTGTCACAGCAATTTGACTTCTCATGATCTTTGCTGCGGAAGCCAAGCCAAGATGCTCTTCTCCTTTAAAACTTTCAGCTGCAGGTCAGACAGAGATCCTGCCTGAAAGTGGAGACTGCACAGCCATATAAGAGACCTCAGAAACCAGCACTGTGCTCCATGATGACAGGGAATGGGGGTTGTCATTCCCTTCCCACTCCCTTAAGTAAATCTGCAGCTCCCAGTGCACCTTGAATTCCTTCACCAGGTTACACCTCTTGCAGAACGTCCCCCAGTTACCCTTTAGGACCTTCAGCAATGGACTCTCACTGTCCAAAGACTCTTTTTTGTCTGTGGCGGACTCCACAGATATTTATGTTAGGATCCTTTACTCATCAGCCTCTGACTGTGTTGTCTCATGGGATGACACAGAGCCTCTTCTCCTTCCCTGGTGCCTGGAGTGCTACATCTCCATTTAAGCAGAGATTCAGAAGAGAAAATTTCCCATCAGACAGTGTTCTTTAAAACAGCACTGCAACTTGTGCAAACACAAGGAGGGCCCGATGAGCGTCCACCACCATTGACATACCAGTTCCCTCCCAACCTCACTCTTCTGCTCAGAGAAGCAGAAAGCTGCGCTGTTGGACAGTACCTTGTGTACAGCACCACCAGAAGTGGGGGAGCTGGGGACCTTCATCAAGCACTAGGCATTTTCCACACATGTGCTTTCAGGTGATGCTTTGCATGTTCATGCAAAATGCTTCATTTGCTCCAGCGGTGCCATGGGGATGTGGCCTCCAAGCAGAGTCACAGCCGCTAGAGGGCATTTGAAGGACACCAGATCAATGGGTAGCAGGCAGCTGGCCACCAGATAAGCCAGTCCTGCCCGTGTGACCCACTGTGCCAAGCCATAGCATGCGGCAAGCAGTCTTATCCCAGTGCCTTTCTCGTTCTGTTTTTCTGCAGTTGCCCCTGGGTGCTCTGGGTTAGTGGTTTGCAGCAGACATGGCATAGGTTGTTCCCATGTGTCATGGTTTAGCCCCTGTCGGCAACCAAGCACCACACAGCTGCTTGCTCACCCTTCCCTCACAGTGGGATGGGGGAGAGAATCGGAAGGGCAAAAATAAGAAAACTTGTGGGTTGAGATAAGAACAGTTTAATAACAGAAATATAATAATAATAACAATAATAACAATAAAAATTGTAATGAAAAGGAGAACAACAAAAGAGAGAAACAAAACCCAGGGAACAAAAAAGTGATGCAACCGCTCACCACCAACCGACACCCAGCCAGTCCCTGAGCAGCGATCACTGCCCCCCAGCCAACTCCCCCAGTTTCTATACTGAGCATGACGTCATGTGGTATGGAATACCCCTTTGGTCAGTTTGGATCAACTGTCTTGGCTGTGCCCCCTCCCAGCTTCTTGTGCACCTGGCAGAGCATGGGAAGCTGAAAAAGAAAGTCCTTGACTGGTGTAAGCACTACTTAGCAACAACTAAAACATCAGTGTGTTATCAGCATTACTCTCATACTAAATCCAAAACACAGCACTATGCCAGCTACTAGGAAGAAAATTAACTCTAACCCAGGCAAAACCAGGACACCATGGCATATCTGGATCTGCTGCTGCAAATGGGCAGTAGCTGAGGTGGAGCAATGCTGCTGAATAGATCACTAAATAACAACACCTCTTTTGATCACACCATTTAAAATAGCTATGGATATAAATATCAGGCATAGCTTTGTTTATCAGTTTTAACCAGCTGCCCGCGACCCCCTCATTTAGTTTTCCTTGACATTAAATCAGAACTCCATGATTTTCAAACCTTTTTCTATCTACTCTCTCTCAATGGAGAGATCTGTTCTCAAAGGGCAATCATTAGCTAGAGCATACACCTACACTCTCCATACCAACCTCTTTCAAGTCCATTTCACTAGATGGAGGAATTGAACGTGGCCTCCTGTATTCTAGACGAAGGCCATGGCCTTCAAAACACAAAATATTTGCAGGGACTTCACCACCACGTTAGCTGTCTGCCATCCAAAGAGAAGGTCTGACAGAGACCATATGAATCCTTTCAGTCAAGCTTAAACAGCTCCCTCAGTGGTCCTCTTTTTTTAATCTTTTTTTTTTTGAAAGGAGACCAACATTACAGAAGTAGCAGTGTGAGTACATGCACTTGCACAGTGGGCTTCTGTGCAGATGAGTCCCCATGGGAGAAGTTGGCATTAAGAAATGCAGCTGGTAGCTGCTCTGTATGTGTTGGAGAAAAAGGAAAGGCTGGAAGAGGGTGAGCTTCCACATGCTGTGGGCCAAGAAATATCAGAATGAGAATGCCTGGGTTGGTACTTGCCTGTTGTCAGGCTTTTTCAGAGTCTGAGAATGAGCAAGTGTCACTTCAGTTATTTCCAGATCAAATTGCCCAGCAAAACTTTAGATTCTCAGCAGTGTCCTTCTGAAGAGGAGCGGGCATCTTGCAGGGTTGGTGGGAGGCAACATAACACTTTCCATAGACATGAAAGACAGGACACCAAGCTAGCATCGAGTAAGACAGCTCAGACTCTAGAAAAGCAAAAGGGGAAACAGCATATCTATCCCTCAGGCATCTTCAAGTTGGGTCAGTTGCACCTGTGGTGGGGATTGGGAACGCCATGGGCACAAATCCAGAGTGAGACTCAACCCCTATGCCTGGTGCAGCAGCACAACACTACGACTCATCACTATGTGCGCAGATGCAGCTGGTGTGGTGCGGGACTGGTAGGCTGGCTTTAGCTCAGGACACACACGTTTGTGGTGGTGTGAGCACCTGTCTGCTCTTGGGGACAATCCTGCTGGACATGAGATGTAGTAATGGTGCACTTGTGCTTCTTGCTGTGGTTGCTGCACCACCCTTCAGCTTTCAAAAGCTTGTTTTAAGCACATCAAGCTTGACGGTCAAGAGAGACACTTTTATAGAAATTCACTCCTCAAGTCTCGACAACACCTCAGGAGTCAGTACCAGGATTATTTTTATGTCAGAGTCAGGGACAAGAGATGTTTCCTGGGACACAGTAGCAGACCTGTGGATAGAGCCTTGATACGTGATTCTGGGTCCAGCATCCAGATTTTTATGTAACAAACCAGCTTTTACAGGCATTGAGCTACCTGTCTCCACTCCTGGATTAAGACCTGGCAAACCACAAACGGAGATAATTGGTATATTTTTCCCTTAAAAAGAGATTTAAAAAACACGTGTACTGGGAAGTGTGAGTGATACATTCTGCCTGGAGGAAAACAAATTATCTCTCCAGCAGGCAAACTCAGATCCCCAGGGCTCTGAAAGGAACTCGCATTGACACTTTCTAGTTCCAGACAGTTGGGGATTTGAGAGGGCTGATTTGAGGCAGGAGCAATGGGGAAAATTCTCTCCTTGCTTTCTCTTTCCCTTCTCTTACCTGACTGTCACACAACAGCTGCTGAACAGGCTTCCTCAAAGTCATTATGGCAAATGCAGGTTACAAATCACACGCAACACAGTTCCCACAAATCTTGACAGGTCCGTCCTTTAATGATATACTGGTTTCAGGGAGGCCATAGATGCCATTGCTGATCAATAAACTATAGGGTTGGGTTTTTTTCCCTCCCCACGGCATGGGGTGCTGCTTGGAAGGAGGACTGAATTAAATAAATTATTTCTTTCCTAGAGTGAACAGAGGGCACTTGAATTAACACGGTTAAAACTCCCTACTGCTGCTGGTTGCAGGGTAGCTATGTCAGTTTAGGCTAACATGGTGACATGCAGGTGGGAGAAGAGTAGTGTGAGACCATAACCCCGCACATCGCAGGAACTTGGTATTTCCCTTGGACTGCTATGCAAATTCTAGACTGGAAAGTGCCTTTGGAGGTCATCTGGTCCAGATCCTGCTCAAAGCAGGGCTATTGCAAAGATACTAAAAGAACAGGTTGGCTGTATATTCATACATATCAGGTCTCAGCCACCAAGAGAAGATGTGAGCTTCACAAATCAGGTTTAATCGGCTACTTTACTAGTAATCAAGGCTGCACGGGTACTGGATTTTAAGGTGAGTTGAAATCAGGTGTGGGAACCCTAAGATGCCACCTTTGTGGAATCTTCTTGGCTTCTGGCGTGAGTCTTACCCTTATGATGTGATGGGGACACATGGCTGCCATGCCCCAGTGAAGCCAGCGTGAAAATGTTAATTTTGCAACATAAGAGAGGAATGGGACAAAGGTAGAAACAGACTTTCAGTGTAGCCGCAAAAAAATCCTGTATTTGAAAGGTATATTTGCTCTCCTGTATTGGCACAAGTGTGGGGAATGCTGGGATACAAAACCTTCAGACAAAAACAGTGGAAGATTAGGTTCTGCAGGAATGGACTTTATATATCAAATTCTGGTGTTCTGCAGAAATTGAATAAGTTATCACTATTGTAGTGGAGCTATGGGAAAGTGAAGCTACTGAATGTACAGAAATTATAATCCTTACATAGGATTATATCAGGATTACATCAGGAGGAAGAAGGGCTAAAGGTGAACATTGGTCAGGCAGTAAATACAAAATGAGCATACTGTACACTGACTTCTGAATAAATAAATACAATCTCAAGCAACTTCTTAAGTTACCCAAAGCATCTTTCTGACCTGTGTTTGCAGGGAGGGCTATTCTCCTTAGTGTACAAAACACAGTTTGGTGATGGGCACACATCACAGTATTTGTCAGTATTTGTGTGAGTAGTTGTGCTAATGCACTTGCTAAAACTAGTTGAGATGCATGTATGTGGGGGCATCACAGTTAAAAAAAATTAAGCAAAAATGAACATTCTTATAGTTTTGGTTTGGTGTTTTTTTTTTTTCCTCTGGTGATAACATTTGCTGTCATAAGATGATAATGAGTTCTGCTATGAAGGCTTTGAGAGTCCAAGTGTAACGTGTGGCCCTGAACTTTGTCATCTTCCTGGTAGAAACATAGAGGAATATTTGGAGGTGTTTATGTTTTCTGGCAAAATACCTAGTTTCCTGCAGTTAGATATGTTAGCTACTTGTAGATTTTAAAACCTTTTCTAAGCAGCTGTTTCTATTTTATGTAGGGCTAATGCCTCACCAAAATCCTTAGCCTTCTCCCCAGCCGCCTCTTTCAGCCTGCTGGAAGAAAGGTCTGTGCTCTGCTTTTTGTGCAGCCAAGGGTCTCTCAGGAGACACATCTTGGTGGGTGAGGAGAGTGCCCCAAGAAGGCACACACGAGCCTGCGGTGTAGAGCAGCTTCTGACTTTGATGGGCTTCCTTTCATTCCTGTCCTAATCCCACCTCCTACAGTAGTATTTGGAGTGGGTAAGCAACTTAATGTAGGAATTTTTATGCCTCTCAAAATGAGACTTAATTATACAAAATAACATTTTTGGCTGGGTAGTGGGACGAGGTCTCAATTACACTGTGGCCACCACATTTTTTCAGTATTGTAATCACAAGGATCTTTCTGGGAAGAGTAAATTGCAGGCAAAGTAGCTTGCTGAGAAGAACACTGTTTTTCTGTACCTCATCCAAAGAAACAAATAATAGCTAATAATGTGAATTGAGCAGATTTCTAGTGTAGCTGGCTGAGGCAAGTATTTGTCTTCTGCTGAACACCTTCTGTTGCACTCTGCAAACACAAGCTGCTAGATTGACCTCAGCACTTCTTTAGCTTTTATTCAAAGTCATCGAGATGTTTATGATTCAGTTTCCTCCCCCATCTCAGCAATAAATACCTACACAGCAAAGGCCTGTAAATCTGCCATTCAAGCAGCAAAACCAACAACATGCCAATCCAATAAATTACTCCCTCACATTGTTTTTATTATACAAAGAGGGCTTTTTCTGTGCTCCATCCAAGAACGCCATCCTGCAGGGGTTACTTTATAATAAACCAGGGAGGTCCAGCAGAGATGGGCAGCAGATCAGAGGAAAGGTAGTGTCATGTACACTAAAGCAGGGTGAAAAAGAAGAGAAGGCATAATTATTCATGAGAATTTTCTTAAATCTTGAATTACACAATGATTCTGCCACATTCGCTTTCCTACACAGCTTATGCTTTTCTGGAAGTGGCCTTTCATAGCTTTATTCATGAATACCTGGATATTTAAGCAGTGCTGTGCATGGTTTGCTCTTCTTTCCTGCTTTCTGAGTAAGAAAACTAATTATTTGTCTGCACTTTTTGCTGCTGACCCACCAGTAAGGGATGATCAACCTACAGACAGTTGAAGCAAACTGTTTGCACGCAGGTCAAGAACTTACATGTGTCTGCAAAGTGTATTTCAAACTCTTATGAACAAAACAATCTGTCAGAATATAAGCCAGCGCGTACATCATTTGCAAACTGAAGAAAAGACTGCTTTCACTGGGTAATTTGCTCATTACAGTTTGTTCAGCACCAAAGTGTGTGATAAAGCAGAGAGGAAAACAATCTTGTAATGCCCTTCTCTAGCTGCAGAAGCAGTAATATTGCTCTGATTTATAAATGCAGCAGAAAGATGGGGTTAAAAAATAATCTTGTTCCGCTATTGCTACTTTGCTTTTGAGAGCTAGGATAGATGTGATCTGTCAGCATTTTTGTTTCCCTATAAGGATAGATAGATTTTCAACATTTCTTCACCACTTAGGAATAAGGGATAAAACACCTGCAGACAGTAAAAGAAAGAAAAGGCCCAGAAATCAAAAGCTGCAATCAGGTTGGCTCAAAGGATTATGTCCTTAAGGACTTGATTGTCTTCCGTATCTCCGGGCTCAGCCTGTGGCACAGGCATCCACACGTTTTCCTCCTTCAGAAAAAAAGCCAGGTTCCATTGTGACACAAAATTATATAACTAGTTTCTTACCTGCCCTAGGGAAAATAGGAGGAGAAGAAAACAATCAGGATGATCGTATTTGTTTGTTGGATTTCTCTGCATAGACAGCTAGATTTAAAAAAAAAACAAGCCACTTGCTTCAGTAGGTGTGTTCTAAACCTGATGCCAGGTAGAAAATAAAAGTGGTGGGGCTGAGAAACAGAGAGGAGGCCAGAGCCACTCCCCTTCAATGGAAGGATGCTGGAAGACAATAAAGGGGGAAGATGAGCAGAGAAGGGAGATGTGATCCTCAGGACAAGAGGGAATAGCGGCAGTCTTGAACACAAGACAAACAGAATTCAACCTTTTCTGCAGAGAAGATAATGTTAGAAGGAACAATCAGCTGAGGAAGCTGAAACCAGGCGATCCTGAAACAGGGTGCAGTGTTGGAAGCATGAAAAGAGAGAAAAGGAAGAGGGCAAAAGTCCAGAAAACAAGGAAAGCCAAAGTGCTACAGCAAGACAGAAGGAAGAGAAGAGGTCAACGCTGCCTCTGTTCTTCTGCACGGTGGCAGTGAGGGCTCGATGTACGTGTGCATCTGCACAAGGGGAAGGGCATAGCAGCGCAGAGTGTGACTGCGCTGCGGCTCACTAAAGAGAGCAGTTTCCACAAGAAAGAGAGAAAGACGCACACCAGAGTGGTTTAGCGCCAGCTATGTTTATTTTTTTTTAATGGGGTTTTTCCTTACGTTGTACAAACAAACCTAATTTTGAACAGGATATTGTCCTTTCACTGCTTTCCCTTGCAGCTGATGCTCCGTCAATATCTCCTACCCTAAAATACAGACCACATTGTAATGATGCTGCAGTGCACTAAGTGTCAGATACAGCAGCGAGAGCTCCACTTTGATAACTGTGCTGCTGCTACAACAGTAGGAATAAAAGCCCTTCAGAAAGAGATGGTCTGGCTGCTCCTTATTAAGGTGTTTAGTACATTTTGTCAAGAAAGTGCAAAATCATGAAGTAACCCATTGGGCAAAGCACAAGGCCCAAGGAACAATAGGAAGCCAGGGGTGACTGCTTTTTCCCAGCTTCAAAGTACCTTGTTGATTGCAGTGTTGTAATAATAGCACTTCGCAGGCCGCTGTGCTCCTCCGTAACACTCTGTGTGGGAACAAGGGAAAATTAAAGGATGCAGAGCTGGTGCCCGGCTTACCCCCCAGCAGGACCCGTCCCTGGAGAGAGGCAGTGCTGCCCAAAGCAGGAATAAGGACCATCTCCATTTTCCTTATTGCAGGCTGAAAGGTCATTTCTAAGAAGAACAAAAAATGGCAGCTTTTAAAAAGCTGGCATCCCAGCTGTTTGAAAATATCCTAACAAAGGCAAGGTAACAGCTTGCTCCTGTCTCTTTAGTCACTACCTATTTGTCCTGGTTTCAGCTGAGTTAGAGTTACTTTTCTTCCTAGTAGCTAGCATAGTGCTGTGTTTTGGATTTAGCATGAGAAGAATGCTGATAACACACTGATGTTTTAGTTGTTGCTAAGTAATGCTTAGACTAGTCAAGGACTTTCTTTTTCAGCTTCCCATGCTCTGCCAGGTGCACAAGAAGTTGGGAGGGGGCACAGCCCAAGATAGTTGATCCAAATTGACCAAAGGGCTATTCCATACCATACGACGTCATGCTCAGTATATAAACCGAGGGGAGTTAGCCGGGGGGCAGCGATCGCTGCTCGGGGACTGGCTGGGTGTCGGTCGGCGGGTGGTGAGCGGTTGCATCACTTGTTTTCTTTTCCCTGGGTTTTGTTTGTCTCTCTCGTTCTCCTTTTCATTACAATTATTATTATTATTATTATCATTATTATTATTATTACTATTATTATTATTTTATTTCAATTATTAAACTGTTCTTATCTCAACCCGTGGGTTTTCTTACTCTTGCCCTTCCGATTCTCTCCCCCATCCCACCGGGGAGGGGGAGGGTGAGCGAGCGGCTGCGTGGTGCTTAGTTGCCGAGTGGGGCTAAACCACGACACTATTATAAACTCCAGTACCCTGCTATGACACAGGACTTAGAAAACTATTTCTGCAGGCCTGATTTAAGAGCTGTCTGTGGAAAGATTATCTAAGATGTCTATCTCAGGTACTTAGAAAACCTTAAGACATCTTTATGGCAGAGAGCTACAGTTATCTGACACACCAGGAATACACATCTACTGCAGAAGTGGAGCCAAGAAACACAACAAAACTGTGCAAGATTTTGCATTTATTTAACTGCATAAGACTGGGGAGTCCAGTCACCCTACCAATGTGTTAGCCTTAAGGAACTGTATTCAGCACTCTACGTGTCTATTCCCCACAGACTTGCACTACAAAGGAGGTTAGGACAGAGGTTCCTTCAGGCATGGTGGTGGAACTGTGTGCATCAAGCACAATATTGAAAATGTGTCTTGAAGAAAGAGTAAAATACGGTATCTTCAGAGCAGTGTTATTTCACAGAAATACTGCGTTTCTTAACTGCCCTTGCCAAATAGCCAACCCACCATAAAATAGGAGAAGCTGGGTGGGGCTAGCACAGAGCAAGAAGAGGCACGCCCTTTGAGGCTGCACCGGCAGATAAGGCTGCGGGAGCATGGCACCGCAGGCAGAGGAGGCGATAGCAACCTAAGCCAGGTAGCCAGCCTGAGTCACGCCAGGTGAGTTTTGTGGAGACCCCAGTGCTCCTTCTGGAGCCATTAGTCAGCAGCCCAGGAATGCACTTTTTCAGGAACTGTGTAAAAGCATACATACGTGTTCCCCAAGGACCTTGAAAAGAGGACGTAAATCTGGTGCCAGTGCCATTTGTTTAGCTGCCTGTCCCAGACCAAGGTAGGCAAGAATTTTTTCAGATAGTTGTGGTGATCCTCAACATAGTTTTTTTGAAACTTGGGTAAAATCCTACTGTCCTAATACCCCTTTTTTACTTAACCTTTCCTCAGGCAGATTCCCAAACAGTAAACAAAAAGGATTTCAGGATCTAACTCAGGGAATTTATTTTCTCCCATAAATACAGGAGAGAATAAGTTTCTTTCTGCTCTAAGAATCTGAAAAAGATGTGTAAAGCACATCCACAGAAGAAGTATCCTCTGCAACCCTCATTTCCTGGCCACAGTAGGCCTTTAACATTTCCACTGATCCGTTGTTCAGCTTCAGGAAACAAAACAGCTCTCAGTCCCTCTGCTGAAGTTTGCTCCCTTTGTATCATAACCAGTCATATAATCCTAAGTGCAGTGTCTTGGATTTTCACTGAATCCTTGTTAAACAGGGGGGAATGCTTGATGCATAAATCTTCCTGTGCTTAGTTTTGCATGCCACGTTATTTCTAGAGCATTTAGAAATGCTGCACTTAGCCAGCATTTATCCTCACTGCTGTGGCAGTTTCGGTCTCAGGACCTTGCTTGTTCAAGATACAACACTGAATTTTCATTGTGAGCAATACCCACAGTGTCTGTGTGATAACAGAGCAGAACAGCTTAAGGCATTAAACTCTCCCACCAAGCAACATTCACCTTTCTGAAGAGGACAGGCCTATGCATCAAGTTCTGTTTGAATCCCTGCACTGGTCATAAGCCCCGTGAACAGGCTCCAGCCCTCTTTTCCAGGGCTCTGCAACCACAAGCAAAGCTTAGGAGTGCAACAGTGACCCATTCGCCCGTCAGTCACACAGCCTGCTGTTCCCAAGTGTGTCTTTCCCTCTACCTTGACCTCAACTGGTATTTGCAGGCTCCCAAAGTGATGCAGCAGGAGAGGGAATCCATATCAGACCTGCTTGCAACAGTGGGCTATGCCTCCACCACCAACCAGTCCTACCAGTGTATTGAACTGCAGCAGGCAGGAACAGGGTTGAGCCCTGGTGAATTTTAGATCAGCTGCAAGATTGCAGGCAGTCCTGCCCACTGCAAAAGTACAACCCTCCCCTCAGGCTGGGATAGGAAGCCTTCACCTCACCTTAGCTAACCTTGACAAATGCTCACAGTCATGTATTCTCATATAAATTCCTGCCGGAGACAGACTGTTGACTTCAGTTCCTGAAACAAAGTTAATCAGATAGAGCCATACTTGAAAGGTATTAAAAAAAAAAA
This sequence comes from Balaeniceps rex, assembly GCA_013401315.1. NCBI lineage: Eukaryota > Metazoa > Chordata > Aves > Pelecaniformes > Balaenicipitidae > Balaeniceps > Balaeniceps rex. The sequence goes on from VYZW01015975.1 coordinate 32,481, forward strand.
AATTAAAAAATTTTGTTCTGTTTTCTGCAAGCAGCAGAAACTTCTGCATTAGCTGAAGGACATCACAGTAAACAGAGAACAGATGTTGGAAATAAACCTTCTTTTTCTTAGATATACTAACACAAAGCAGTAGGCCCATGGTTCCCCTAGCATTTGTGGTTTATGTTGTACTGTGAAACAATCCACTTATGGATTTTACTCCTCATCTGTCAGTAGCTAAAGTGCTTGTAACAAGCTCTTGAACGACACATTTAAGATTTGATGATTAAAGATGCTCCCGAACCTGCTCAAGACAAAACAAAACAAAACAACCTCTTCAGGGAAGAGAAAGTTTTGCCGGCATGCAGGTGCCGTGTGTAAACAAAATTCTCCTCTCAAGAAAACATAATGATCATCGTGACAGGTTTACATACTTAAATGGACAATGAGGCTTGGTCAGGACATGCGAATTTAAGGGAAAAGGAGTGAGGCAGATGCTTCAGAGCTCTGCTGTTTGCTTCAAGTCATGAAACAACTCTCCTCTCACCCTCATTTTCCTCCTTTTCCCAGATCAAGGTCAGGACTCCGGTTTTAGTTGCCACAGAAATTTTTCTCCTGTGAAGAACTCCAGGAAAATGGTTGTACTTGAAAATGACCATTTCTTTACTTGTGAATTGAAGCAGCTGGGGAATTCTTTGAGAAAGGACATCCCAAGGTTAAAATGAAGGAAGTGGTCCTTCCCCAAGTCTCTTCACCTGCTGTCGAGCCTTACATCTTTTCCATGATTAAACCTGTGCGCACAGCAACAGCTAGTCTCCCCGCCTCTCCATGACTGCTTCCATCTGGTCAATTGTGTTGGGGTCACTACTCTAAAATCTGCAGCTGTCCTCAACCTTTCCCTCACATATTGATTTGTCACACTGACAGTTTTCCACCCAATGGGTCCATTGGTGGTGGGAGAGCCTTTGCGAGAGGGAGTATTTGAACACCTGCCCTACAATAGCCATTTCTGAATCTAGCTGGGGAAAAGGCACTAACTGGTAACTCTTCCCCTCTTTTAACCAGTGATGGGGACTTCCCATACAATGCCCCAGCACACATTTCCCAAAACACCATTTTGCATCTAACAAACTCCCGGTCTGCGCAGCGCTTGAGAAAAACCTACATCATGGGAGTCTACTCTCAAGAGTGAGGTACATGAGCTTCTGCAGCACAGATATCCCCACGGCTATTAACCTCTGGTTCAGCCTGCTCTGGGAGAGCTGGTCCACCACCGTGCAAATTACAGAAGTGTCAGCCAAGGGGACTGACATCCTTCAGGTCCAGATCTTAGCAGTGATGCCCATGCAGCTTCCTTTGAACAGGGGCCCTATTAAAAGTGTTGAGTCATTTTATTCACAACGGCATGAAAGGCCACACTCCTTCAGTCATGAAAATGATATACTTACACAAAAAAATGGGACAGGGAAAAAGACAAATCTGTTGTTTTTACCTGAAAGAAGTAGCCCATCTCCTGGGCGGGTAACCTGGGCAATGATCTGGTACACTAACTGTGTAGAATTGTTGGGAGATTTTGTGCTTAAATTGTCTTCTTCAGTTTAACATGAGCTGAGTTAAGTGAAAATCCCATCATGAATTCCTCCATGTGCCTTACTGCTAGGAAATTTTGACATTTCCTTTCTTCTTTCTCTGCTATCTACGATTTCATGGCATGTCGCCAGCCTTCAGCAATTTGCCCTCACATTCAATCCCTTGAATATTTTCCAAAGACTGTACCTCTGAGAAATATTATTGCATCACCAAACCCACATGCCAGTTGGGTTCCTCACTGTGCAACACACCGTGGAGGGGGAGAGCAGGGCTGTGCATGGCTCAGGCAGCCGGACTCTGTCTACCACGCTTCCCTTGTGCCTCCCTGCAGCCACAGGTGTACCCCACCACCAGTGGAATCCTCAGGCTAGTTCTGGAGCTCTTCCACATGAAGAAGACTTATAGCACTGAACTCCAGTCTTTTACTTACAAGTTTTCCATGAAATGTGACATAGGCAATAAAGCTTGTTTTAAAGCCCTATTGAGCACATGTGCTCCTTTTGTGTCCTTTCCCAGCTGAGGAAATGTGCCTGACAAAGCATCCCATCATCTCTTCCTTGTGAGGACAGAGTCAGTGGGTAATGTGCATAGCAAGGCCTTAAAGATTTTTGGAACTGAAAAAAATACCAAAACACAGTAAAAATTTACAAAGCAAACTCAAGTGAAAGCAAATGATTTTTCCTCCATCCTTAATAAGCAGTTGGATTTTTAAGTCTGCTACTTTTATAGCCACATGGGTTTTTTTAGAGCTATGGGCTGAAAATTCAGGTAACACCAACTAAGAGAATATTAACTATTTTGTGTGTTACATTTAAATTAATGACTGAGACATTTTCATTATCAGAGAAGTGTTCAATATGGAAATGTGCCTTGTGGGAACGCAAATAGCCCACACAGTATATCTGGCAACGATAAACAAATGAAGATTTGCACAGGTTTAATTAAGAACAGAAGAGACAAACCTGTGCGCAGAACTGATTTACAGTCAAATTCACCTGCCTTGAAAGCCCAGATTAGATTGTATATTGCTGGATTATCAAACTGGTGTTTCAGTGCCTTGGATTCTGCCAGGTCTGCAGAATGGTGTAAATTAGCTGGTAACTGTGGAGTCAACCTTTTAAGGTGGAATTGGTTTAAACTTTAACAGTGTCAAAGGGGGAGGGGCAGAACAGGATGGGGGGAGTAGTGGCTTATTACAAGAACTGGAAGTGCATCTTCCCAAACACAAACATACAGAACTGCAAGCCATATAAACTACCGAAGTAGAAGGTAGTGTCTACCTTCATGGTACTGTGGCTTTTCCAAATAGTGCAGCAAAAAATAAAGAATATTCTTTACTTTGAAGAGTCTGCACTTGCAATGCAGAAATAAAGACAAAAGACTATTTGGGATATACGTAAGATGTTAGGAAACGTCATGTAGGATGTGTGAGTCATCATAAACTCTGCTATTGCTAATGTCAAGAGCTCAATCTCTAAAATCAGAGCTATAGCTCGAACTAGATTTACTGTAACTCAAAAAGCTTACTGAATCTTATCATAGAAACAGACTAGCTCAGTTCTTTACTCCTCCCTTGCATCAATCAGCCAAATCTGATTTCAATAAATTTCAGAAAAAGAAAAAGAGATGAAAGAATCTAAACGTTGTTTGAGGAATTTTCTGTCTTCCTTGTAATTAATTAATACTCGAAATACATAACAACCAGCAGATGTCTCCGCAGCCACCTGATCAGCAATACACACATGAGGAAAAGCAGGGAGGGAGAATTTAACGAGTGGGCATTTCTCTTAAAGATTTACTTCCGGAAATGTCAAGCCTACACAGAAAATTCTGAAAAAGCAGTCAGAGGCTGACAGCATTACAGCAGCACTCCCTAGGAAGGAAACCTCTTACTTGGTTTTACAAATAGTAACATGAACGCCTAAGAACTCTCTGCTATCACATTGGTTAATCAAGAATAGTAAGTTTCTAGATTTGGTGTCTTTGCCAGTATTTTTCAAGGTATTTTTGTTATCAAAAAGGGCAAGCCTGTCTCTGCCATCCTGGGAGCTGACCTCCTGGCGAGCTCCCACAGGTGGGGGCGACTGTCACAATCATTCCCTGCTCTCCTCGGATGCAAGGCATGCAGCTTCAGGTTTTCCTTTGCTAATGTATATATAGCAATATGTGAGAAAAATAGCATTTAACCTAGCAAAACTCTGCTGTACACCGAATTCCCTCCATGGGGACAGGCTGAGCTGGAAAATGAGCCAGATGATAGTTCTGAGTCACACTATTTAATGCGCTGTAGTAAGGCACTTAAATGTTATGACTGTGAGAGCAATAGAAGAAGCTATCTGATAACAAAGCACATGTTTTCTATCACTGTGAACTGATTTGTAAGCCCAGTGAGTTGCTGACTTGCAGCCTAGGGTCTCCTGGTAGTGTCATTTTTATTGAACCCTGCTGATATTCAAGAATGCCTGGCAGGTAGATTTGGGCGGTGTTTGAGCCTTGTACAAAGGCAGTGCCTCTTGCCACAGGGTTATGCCTGGACGGTTGTCTTCTGACTTTAGACAACTGAGGAAAACACCTTGGGGAGCACAGTGGGAAGGCAGAAACACTTTGAAGACATTTTTACTTCTCCTGAATCCTGGGTAGCCCAAGAACAAGTGTAACTTGCAATTGACTTCAATGCAGCCTGCTTATAAACTACTGTAAAAGGAGCACCTCTTCCCTCCTCTCACGGATGACATGAAGCAAATGTTGGAGATGTAGAGAGGTGGTTGTGTGTGAGTGCAGGTGTTGCACCTCTCCCATGCCGCATCAATGCTGTGGGTGGTGGGGAGCACAGGTTAGGGTTGCTGAGAAAAGAGCCCCTGCTCTGCCTGCTGTATCCCCCTGACCTGTCAGACCACGTGCAAGGTACTGCCCTTGCTTTAGCAACCGAGTCTCTGGCAGTAACACCTACATGCATATACATGCCACTTTATGGGAGGAAAATATTAGCATGTAAATCACTGCTCTTGATTCAGTTCTCGGAATATAATGTGTGCGTAGGGCCACAGTTTATCAATCATCTTCTCCTGATCTTCCAATTATTAAAATTCAAGAACCCCATTTCATTCAGGTAATGGAATAGGAAAATCATACTGGCCTTCTGGTTCTTGGCTGAAGGCACATAACAAATGCGATCCTTCTTCTCCTTCCCCTTCCAAGTGAGGTGGTGGGTCATTCAGTTTGCAGGGGAAAAAGGCCAGATGGTGGTAGACATCTTTATTATATGACGTACGTTTTGTATAAAAGGTTTTTATTTTCCCCTTTCTTTAATTTCCATTAATTGTGTTTTATTCCCTCCCTGTTTTAACTAGGTAAGTAGCAAAATTTGTATATATGTTTTACCACTATTTTATGAAATGTCTGCAGTTCATACCTGTGATACATGATATATGATGCTGCCACAGGAAAAGTAGCTAGTGTTGTTACAGACCTTCATATTAATTATGAAAATTTTTAATTTAAATGTAGGGCTGAGCATACAAAATACAGTACTAGGCCATCTGTTAGTTTTCCATCTGGGCTCATTTGCAAAATACTCTCTATTTCCCCCCTGAACACTATTTATAATCTTCCTTGGAAAACAAATATGACTAATCTATGGCACATTAAAGATAGCTATTTGCATGCAACTTTTAATAGAAGTGGCTATATGGTTCAAAGTAGTAACAAAACATATTTATTTTGTTTTGCATGCAGGTGTAAAAGCTCACATGGCTTCTAAACACACGCAAAAAAATCTTCCTATCACACTGCTTTTAACTAGCAAAAAGTGAAAATCCGCAAGGTGTCTGATTTCAAGGAAAATTTACAAATGAGGATGAACAATTAGCATTTTGAAGTCTCTGACCAGGATTTTTGCAGTGGAAGCAGCTTGTATTTCTGGCTTGCTCAGTCTGAAATGTCCCCAGAGGCCTGATTTCTGAAGACGAGGGCTCAGGCCATTATAAAGTATCATGAGCTGAATATCCCAAAATTAGTGTAATCACTAGTCATTTGGGCCAAATTCATAACCTCCAGACCAGTAGAAGTGTGGATAACGGGTCTGACCGTACCTCAAAGCAGCAGTTGCAGGGAGCCCACTGAAAGCCCCCTGGGAGAGGCATGCATGGGACTGATTCCACACCACCCTCCATGACCTTCTGCACGTCACTACCAGCGTAATCCAGAGCATCGACAGTGCGCTGCTGTGACTTAGGTCCTCTTTTCTCTCTCCACTCAGCACTGCAGAGAGGTGAAGGCTTCATTCCCTACTGGCTACTCCTTAATTACTCTTTTACATCTTTGAGTCAGGTATCACAATGTACCTTCCCAGGTCCTCCCTGCTAGCCCTAGCACATCATCTTTGGCCAAACTCTATTTGAGAGTTTCCAGAGTGGAAAGCAAGGAGGGGCTTATTGCAAGGGTTTCATGATTCGAAGGGCAACTGTTCAGTGGTATCTGACTCTCCCCTTCCCCTTCTCTTCATTTTTTCGTGGACCGAAAAATGCCTTCAGGCTCCCTTGCTTTGTTTTAGTTCTTCATTAAAAGGCAAAGGCTGATTTCTCCTGACTAACTTGCATGCAGAGTTCTGAATAACTTCTTTGCAGCGTCATGTGGAGTCTTTTATTGTGAGCAAAACTAGAACAATTGTGTTCCAGAAAACACGTTAAAAAAGGCTGGAATAAGTTGCCAGGCTCCCTGACATTGCTCCTTCAGGCTATCTGATCATATCTCATTGCTCTTGCCCGTCTGTCTTCCTGCCATCCCTGTCTGATACATTTTAACTTCTCTGCAACAAAGACTGTCTTTTTTTCTCTCTCTTTTTCAGTAGTATCTGGCATAACAGCATTGTTGCAAGCTGAAGCTTCCAGGTGCTGCTACAATACAGTCCTCTCCGCTGCCCCAAATCTGACAAAAATGTAGTCTCTGACTACTGATTTTGAAATGGACCACACTTGAAAAGGTGCAACATCCCGTATGCAGAATCCTTAGCATAGCACCTGCAAGACCTGAAAACTCTATACAGCAAGCCAGTTTTTACTTTATGCTAACGGCCACAAAATGACACCTCAAAATACCAACTGTCTTTTTAATTTTTCCCTGTCAAAGATGAACAAGCTGCCTTATCTTAGAGCATTTTATACATTCACAATGAAACAGAAAATCAGAACAGATGCAGGAGATACAAAAGATAGATAACATACTGAGTTTAAATGACTACAATGCAAACATTAGTAGCTATTTATTAACAATTTAATTACCCCCCCCATGCCACCTCAATTTCTGTTCTTTCAATAGCATATGGCAACCGTAGAGTGCATTCTGAAAACATTGCCCCTCAAATGTTTGCATACTTAGAGCTAAAGGTGGCTCAGGAGCTGAAGAGTGCTCTGTGGTGCATGGTAGGCAAAGGTGCCTGGCTCCACAGGTGAGGCTGAGCAATGTGATGCTGAAATGGACCTCGGTCAAACTTTGGGCTATGTAGTGTCCCCCTCCAAAGGACTTCAGAGCCCTTACTCTACAGGGAGGCTTTGGTTCCTCTTGGCTGGTGTGTTGCTGGTAATTGCCCTGCCCTTTGCTCAGTTACCCTTTTCTGCTTGTGACCACTGCAGTTAGACCCACCGCTTCATACTGGGATCATCCAAAGGTGTTACATTGCTCCACCTTGTCAGAGCCAGCTGTGCAGGCTGCCTTGTGGAGAGACCCATGTTGCTCAGTGGGACTCAGCCAGCACAGGGAATTGCACATATAGTTAAGATGCCTCCTCCTGAGCCAGCATCGGCACTTATCCTTCCCTGCTAAGTCAATGGAGCTATCAGAAATCCAGTCACTGTTTTCTGCTGCGCATGGTTTCTGCATCTGGGATGCAGGCAGGAGAAAGCCACCTATCTACCCTAACAGCAGTCTCAGGGGTGGCATGTGTGATGCTTGCAAAAAAGAAAACCAAAAACACCAGCTGGAGGGAGG
>VYZW01015978.1:7435-17707 GCA_013401315.1 Balaeniceps rex
TTATGTAGATGACTTAGGAGCCAAAGTCCCCTTTTCCTTAATTTTCAGTGAGATCTAGCACCCCGTGGCACTTCAGAAATAATTTTCTTCTGAAGTTTTTTTGCACATACACCAGATTTTGAAAAAAAGTAATAGCTATGAGCCATGTTTCAGTCAAGGTTAGGGCAACCAATCTGATCTATAAGAATTGCATTTAGCTAGCCAGCAATAAAACATTTGTATTTAGGCTTTATAATCTCATTTATATTGACCCAAATGTTCCTCTGCCATTTACTTGAATATCATAAAAAAACAAATCTGATTGACATGGATGAAACTTAGAATATTTATAGAAAATGACATAAATGGTGCATTAAAGAACTCTGGAAGGAGAAAGCCTGGATTACAAATCATGCCCAAATTAGAGATACATTTTAAGCAGATGAACCACAGTGATATTAAAAGATTTTCATGACCTGCTTTGGCTTCCTGACAGTCATGATAAGCCACTCCCACTCATTCTTCTTTTAAAGTAAGCATTAAAGAATTGACAGACTTACATTTTAGAGAAGGAATCAAAAGCCCAGGAGTTCAAAATACAAATTCAGATATTGAATTATATTTTGACTCAGGTGCATATGCCTGTTATCATAAAAAAAAGAGTTTGTGCTCCTGTAAACAGCTTCTTTCTGTGCTATAATTATAGAGAGCATAACGTTACCAAAACAAATACTATCCTTCCACAGTAAATTTATCACTGGCTTATAAGGTGATGCAGAATAAGCTGAATTGTAGAGAAATATTACGTCTTTGAAGCTCAAAATAAAGCATAAAATGCTCCATATTGAGATGCATGTGCTTCATATTTTAACATACCTTAACAAGAAGTTTTAGTTTCTCATACTAAGTGCAATATGATGAGTTTTAAGGTCAAAAGATGTCTATCTCAGCTGTAAAAAGTAGTTACTCATTTGTAAAGTATTTTTACTGATATGCATAACCTTGAAAATTTTAAAGAAGCCTTATTTTGCCTTTGTGAAAGATCCATATTCTGTAGCATTTCCATTGTCACATTGTCCCTTTCTAAACATAATCAATGTGATTTACTATCCATCCATAACTCCCTTCATAACAAAGATATTTTGTAGTACATGTAGTGGAAGAGACAGCTGGGCAGTTCCTAGTAATGTTAAGAACAATGACAATTCACAGCAAGTTCTGCTCCGCATGAAACGCAGACACCAGTGAAGAGCATCTGAGTATGGGAAAGGGAAGTGAGAACACACGAGGGGATCTGCATGAGTGGAAACCAGCAACCACCAGTGCAAGAAAGAGAACTGTTCTGAATACCTGGAGAAATAATGATCATATTTTGCAAAGGGAAGCTGAAGACTGAAGCTGGGGAAGGAAACGCAGTATTCCCAAATTGAAAGGCTTGGCAGTCTTTGCACTGAAGTTGCGTCCTTGCTTGAAGCATCCCCTTGTGTTTAAGAAGTCAAAGTAATAAATGATGATTCACTACAGTTAGCATTTTCCTTTTGAAGGTCAAACTCAGTCTTTCCATTGAGGCATCATTCCAGAGGAGCCTCTGGGTCTGTAACTTGTGAGATTGGTTATCCTAGGGAGTGACAACTGTTGCTTGGTCCAAAGCACCTAATACATTGGTCTTCCACACTGAGCTGACTCACAGTGCCCTACTCTTCTTGCCTCAGATCTCTCTGCCTCTTCCACCCCAGAACCTCCTAACTTCACCTATCCCCAGACTACCCCCATGGCTGTCATACTCACTCCTTCCAACTCCTGCTCCCATCCCTCTGCTGCTCAGTAAAACAGCATTGGTGCTACAGACTTAACTTCAATCTGCCATCCTAACATGTCCGTTGGCACTCCACATCAATGTGTCATTGGCCAGCACCACCTTCTGTGCTAATCCTCTCCAGAACTTCCTGAGCTGGGAGAGACATCAAAAATCCAGACAGACTACACATTTTATAACTCACCTTGAGGACACAAGGGCACATGAGGGACAAAGACTGTGCTAGTGCTAACAAGAGCAGGAGACAGAGGCAAGATGCTGAAGAAAGCTATGATGTGAGCAGTTCTTATAGTGGATGGACTATCAGTTGAACAACCAATGGAAAGAGAAGAGAGACTAAAACTTTCAGGAAAGTCACTGAGGAGACAGTAAGGAGAGGAGGAAAATCATAAGCAAAAGAGCTTTAGCATACAAGGGAATATCTATAATAGCTAGCTATTTAACCTCCTAAGCAGATGTGGCTTAGATAGTTGCAGGTTTATTATTATTATTATACAAATAAAGATTTTTAAGCTACAACATTGGCAGGGGCTGAACGTGAGTGCTAGACAACAATACACAGTCACTTGACCGTAACAGGTCCTGAAGTTTACCGCAGGTCTACCATTTCATGGAGAGCAATGCTTGAAATACAACATCCTAATTATAAAATACTATAGTGAGGATCTTTTTTAAAATAAATTCACTTGATAAACGCTTAGCAATACATTCTAATCTTGACTAATTAGTTGACGTCTTTTAAATAAATGCCAAACCACAGTGTTTTCAATTAGTACTTCACAAATACACAATTGCCCTATTAAACCTAAATTGACTACAGATTAATAAATCTTAATTCAAAGCACTATGATGATTTTTGTTGCCAGATGGATGGAACGAAAGTCTTCCACCAAAATACAAAGTAAGGCCAAAAATCAAAAAATTCCAAATAAAAAAAATCAAAATCCATTTTAAGGAGGAAAAGAGAGTGGAAGAGATAAGGAAAAAAAATAAATGCTTATAAAATAATGATAGGTAGACCTCAATTTCTGGCCATCCAACTTCATTTTCAAAATCCCAAATGCTATATTAAGCTTGTTTTTAAAAGATAAAGCCATATTTGAAGGAAACAAACACAAGAGTAATGAAAACTATTTCTAAAAAGTCAGAAAAATTATTTTATTTAAAGCAAATAGTGCTGCCTCTGTGGTAATTGAACCCTCTGACAAACAGTTACAATCGCACTGGCTACAATAGTCTCAGAAGGTTATATGCTCTTCTGTACTACATAAGAAATAGTCAAGCCATGATATATTAATGATGTCTTGCTATTTTGTAACAGAGTTCAAAATAAATCATTACCTTTCTGAATACAGTGAATTAACTACACGTGTTTAATAAATGCTCAATTTGTTTAAAAGATTCTCTTTTATCTTGTTTTTACTTAAGGCACATGGAAGGGGAAATTACAGTTTTAGCAATGTTGGGCCATCCTGTGAGAAAGAAGGTGAACCTAAACAAATGGAGTAGCCAACCAAAGCTGAAGGGAGCTGTAATTTCTAAACTCTGAGTGCTTCCTCCCCCTAAAATTCTAGAGGTTACTATGGATACAGACTAAGTTGAAAGGTTCAAGATAGGCTTGATCCATTAATCAGACCAATGTTAAACCAACCACCCAGGTGACAGATTTCATCTTACTCCTTAATTCAGTTTTGTTTTTTTCTCAGGAGATTGAACTGAACTGCTCCAACAAGAAATAAAGTCATTAATTATTAAAATTTCTTGGAAAATTAACGAAGTGTAGCTCTTCTCTTGGGTATTCTTCTACAGAAGAGAGTCAACACTTTCCAATTTTGTGTCCAAATGTACTGCATTCTCATACTGCAGTATTCAGGAGGAAAATCATCTCCAGCAGGAAACTCTACATTGATTTCAAGAGACAAGCAGTCTCAAAATTACATGATTCACTGTTACTAGAAAAACAGTCTAGAACCACTTAGTAGATTCAAGACACACATACTGCTTACATGTACAAAAGAAAATTAGTTCTGAAATTCAAAATTTCCATCATTTTAGAGCCGCTGCACTTGGCTGTGGTATTTATTGTGTTACATTTGGCACTAACTATGTTTGGCTTTTAAAATCATGTCAACATTTTCCATAAAAATGTGTTCTTATAGCTTCTCTAACAAAAATGGGCAAGTGTTTCAGGAATAAAATGTTAAACAGCTTTTGTGCCTATAAAGATATTAATAGGGCAGAAATCATTTCAACTTATGTCATTCAAGCCCTGTAACTCCCAGAAGGATTTTAACATAGCCAGAATTTTTATTATTTTTAGCTGAGACAATACTATCTGGGCAATGAAGTCTGTAACTAAGCATACCTAAAAGTATCTAACATCAAGTAGGAAGAAACCTATTCTATTTTTTAAGAATGTTTATTTTAACTCAACTTCAATCCACAAAATGTCTGTGTGTCCACAATGCAATGTATGTGCTATGCAAGATCACCAAACCAAGAACAAAAATGAAGATGTGATTTATAAATACACGAGTTGGCAGTTACACTAAAATAAAAATATACAATACAAAAATCATTGGAGGGGAACCAGGACTGGTCAGTAAATGCAACTGCATCATTATTCTCACAGGGGGAGACTGTCAAAGGCATGACAGTAAGTTAAATATCCAGCGCTCAACACATGCCAATATGGGTTGGACACAACTCACTTTTATGCTTTTCAAAACCAATCCTGTGATTCAGGGAAAAAGACCACTTTCTGTAAGTGGTAAAAATGAAAAAAGTTATATTGAATTCACCATCCACCTTCTGCAAATAACTTTTTTTCTTTTTAAGAAAGTAAAGGAAGACTGTCAGTACAGACTACTTTTCCTATCTCACAAGCACGGTACAGGCTAATACAGATAAATTCATCTATTTGCCCAAAACTGTAAATATATTTTAAAACATTTTTACATGGGCAAGGTTTTACAGCCCAGCTTTGAAAAGGTTTAAAGTGGACAAGTTGCTGAATTCACAAATGCGTTATGAAAATTAAAGCCAAGGTCCTAAATTCCTTTAGAGAAGGGATACATAAACCATATACTGGTCTCATTCAATTTTTCATCAAAACCTAGCCACCTGGTACAGATTAGGCAGCACTCAGCAATATTACATAGCAGTTGGGAACACAACGTGAAGAATACCATATCCACGGAGCTCGGGCAGGGAATGAGGAGAAAGAGGCAGGATGACATTGCATGGGCTGGGACGGGTCCAAGCACGGCCAGGAGTGCTCCTCCTCCAGCCTGGACTGACCTCACGTGGGTCTCAAGATTATGTGTGATGTGAAAGCCAGCACCCGCTTTCTCACAGCGTGGTGTGTCCCAGTGACATGCCGCAGTACTGAAGGGGAGAGTGCCGTGCATTTAACAGACATTTGATTATTGCAGGAAGCAAAGAAAAGCTATTTCTCACTTCAGGTTCTTAGGTTCAGTGACCTAATTCTGGTTAGGCTATGACACCCCCTCCCCGCCCCCCCCAGATACGAATTAGAGGTAATAGCAATGATTAATAATCCATATGGGTAATACTCCACATATGAGCATATGGAAAAATCAATATCAGCACAACAGCCAGACAGCGGTGAAATAATGTGTAGAGATACCAGAGCACTCATTGTTTTTAACAGTTGTGCTTCTAGGCACAAACATGCAAACAGGGAATCTTGTTGCACATTAGCAGGTTGTAAATTTCCAAATAAAATGCAGTACTAAAAGTGAAAGGTTGGTTGTTTGTTTTTAATAGTACATCTGTTTTATTAAAATAGCAACACTTACATATTAAAGCGTGTCTGGTGTGAGGTGTCTGGTCACCTGAAATTTGTGTGGGAACAAAAAGCATGACAAGAAGCCCACCCATATATCAGTGCATATACTGACCAGTACCTACATGAGGCACTGTTAAATTAATGCTTAATCCTTTTTATTTTCACATAATGGAAATTTGATTGTTAAAACTAGGAATATCTGCTTAAATCACCATTCTTTTTTAAATTTCCCTTCTAACTAAAGCAATAATAACAATAAAAATAACATCAACAATAAAAACTAGGTTAATACATCAACTATTTAATATGCTGAATGTTACATATCTTGGAATAAGCTGGGACGTTTTTTTAGCAAAGAAGTTTTATGATGATCTTGAGACACCTGTGAAAATATCATCATGTTCCACAGCATATCATCTTAAAAACTGAGCGTGAATTATGGCCTTCCTATAAAAGTGAATGTAAGCATTCAGAAAAAAAAAACTCACTTGAACATCTGTTCATATCTGGCGTTCGGAGTCCGTAGTACCCTGACGGGCAGGAATGCAAGCATTCACCATATTGTCTCATTCCTTCTCTTCGTAGGAAGAAGAATAACTTGTGCTGGCATCTGATACACCCGTTATCCTTTGAACAAGATAAACAGCCTTTGCAAATTGGATTTGGCCCATAGCTAGCTGCAAAATAAGAAGATAAATTACACTTTAAGATCATTTGGAAATTATTTGGGCTGGATGTCCTCTTCCCTCTAAAGCGTTACTTATCTCCCACACGATTACAAGTAGTTTTGAAAGGAAGGTTCTTAAAGTGCACTCATTCTCATACATCTGCACTGGCAAGTGAATAAAAAGAAATGCAATCTCTATATTTTTAATGCTATGTAGGGCAATTTAATGACTTTACACACTTTTTAAATAAAGGTACAGGCAAGAAGAGACCAAGCTATATAACGTTCACCAGTACAACATAAGTAAAACCCAGGTGCTGAATTCTAGTTTGAAGCTGAGCACATAAGCACACAACAGCAGCAAAATATCAGAACATCAGCACCCTGATATATGCACCTAGAATGATACGTCCATGGAAATCCAGCAACCACACTAATGCAACTTCTGGTTTGTGAAGAAAGCAATATTAAGTGTAATGAACTCTCTATAGTACAGGTACAGCTCTAGGAAAGCATGCTGTCCCATAGCTCTCAGGGTACTAGAATAGCTGTCTTGCAGTCTCTTCTTGGTCGTTCTAATGAGAATGTCAAGATGATTTTTTCCAAAAAAGAGTAGCAGTTTTAGCTTCTAAGAGCCTTTTTCTACAAGTTTCTACCCAAAATGGGCTGAAAACCATATGCACAGACATTACCAAAGAAGGTGTTTAGTGCAGATTACCACTTTAGGTCACCAGCTGCTGTGCCTTCAACTAATTTTTTTTTTTTTTTTTAAATTACTTGACTGATACTGCAACACAAACCTCAGCTGCATCACTCTTTGCCCTTATGATCTTTTACTATCCCGCCTTTCTGCAGAGTTCCAGAACACTCCCCTGTCCCCATGGGCTGTCAACTCCTTCTCGGGCACTGAGTCAGCACAGCAGGTTAGCAGAGGGAGGATGGCTCAAGACATTCCTGAAACCAGCATAACTTAACAGGTCTATTTTAAATATTAAATTAGCTACAGGACTTCACAGAAATTTGCCAGTTCAAACCTGGTTTACTGGAAACAAAAGAAAAATATTACGCAACACAAGAAAAGTGTCTTTAGGGTCTCAAGAGCTTTTTAATAAGAGGCCACTCTGAGGGCAGCTGGCCAAAAAAGGGCAAAGACTATGTTTAATTGTTATATTTTTAAATATTTAAAAGTATTCACACCCTAATATAGTACTCTTGTACTTTTATCTTGTATGGATGGACAATTGAGGTTGTTCAATGGATGACTTCACCAGCAGAGCTGGGAAAAGAAAAAAGGAAAAGCCCACCACCCTCTGGAACCAGTAGCTGATAAGCTTTACTCTCACCTTCACACATCTGCACACCACATTCCCACTCCCTCTCTGCCCCCGTCCCCCACACATGCCTCTCCAAGTTCAACATAACAGTATTCAATTCTGATCTTGTACAAAATAATCTTAGTGGGTGGCAGGCAGGACAAGAAGCCAAGTGATCCAGTGTGAAACAGCTCAGCCAGTGGGACCGTTTCTGAGTGTTGGAGTCCTCTGGTACCAGGCTCATCTGGTGAGATCCTCCTGATGGGAATAGCATCCTTACCCTCTATGGTATATGTATGATTCTTTGGCTCTCTGTTAACCCCTTTGTAATGACACACCCTACCAGACCAACTGCCTTAAATTCCTAAACCAGTTCCCATCTCCTGTTGCCCACAAGACCTCCAATATAACTTTTCCTACAGTTCATCTTGCAACTATTCTCATTCACAATCCACACCTTCAAAGGCATACAAGAAGAGAAACAAACAGATGATGAGCTAGGCCTGGATGCATCCCTCATCTCAGCCAGCAGGGATTGCCTATCTGTAACCACATCAAATAATATGCAACCATGTACTCCAACGCAATTGTTGCTTAACACATGGTGGGCAATCCTGTACACTTCTGAATCCCCTTTTAGTCTCCTTGCATCTCACTCTCAGTAAATCTGTACCTCCAGCTTGTTCAAGGTTCCTCAGAGAAGCCTGTATTTTAACAAAAGAATTAAAAGGAAGAAAGCAAAAGTAAAGATGCGAGATGCCTGAATTCATTCACCACTCAAAGTGTTTTTTGGAGTTTGAATCAGTTGAAGGCAGTATCTCATACAAAGCATGTTGTTTCTTCCCCAAATCAAGGATTTTTTTTTTCTCTATATCCCTCTTGAGCAACTATGCAATATTGACATCAAATAAGCCAGCTCCCCAGTTCACTCCAGGCTTCAGCCTTGACTGTCCACCCTGTGTAGCTGTCATTCCAGCCCTATGCTCTTCTCTGGAGTGAACTAACTCCTTCCAAAACATAGCTCATATATGCCCTTGGGGAGAGTCTGCTCCAAGGAATCCTCCAAGTAGGCAACATGAACAAGACTGCACCACTCTGCCACATAGTCCTCGTACCCTTTTCTAGCGCTCTGGAGCAGGACTCACCCCTTACACCTGGGTAACCCTTTCATTAGGGGTACCCCTTACACTCACACCACCCAACATGTAACAGTTGTCATAAAACCCCATGATCTAAGCATGTTGTTCAATCCTTGCATTATTTCAGAAACTCTGAAGAGAGAAAGATATATATGATTATGACTTAGGGCCAGGCCAATTGCTGAACAGCATGGGTATAGCCATATACTATTCTCAATAGTCTGGTTTGGGGAGCAGGGATTACGCTGTTGAGCGGACACATTTGTAGTGTCCATGTAGGTCTCATGTCCACTTTCCCTCATTGACTCCCATTAAAATTCAGACTTCTTAGCTACAAAATGTGTCTCAGTTTGACTCTACTGTCCAGTTTCCCTTTATCTGTGACTAGCCACATGTTACTCTCCTCAAGTACCTCTTTTTCCTATTTCTGGTAAGATGGCTTTGTTGATAACCCTTTGTTCTGCAGACAAATTTAATTATGCTGACTTCCCTGGGCTTCAGCCATAGCTCTGTCCTGACATACTCTCACATGAAAAGGAGCTAACAGCATAAAATGATTGTCCATTATCCTGTGCTATCATTTGGTTAGGAGATGGAGAGCACGTCTTTCACAGCTTAAGGTCAACACAAAATACATAAAAGAGTTCAATAATATAGTAATTTTGTAAGTTGTATATATTTATCCCAAAATTTTAACTTGCGTGTAGGTTCCCCAAACCATAATATCTAGACTGTCCTTCTTCTTTATCTCCTGAGCAGCCTTAACACATGATTTCTAATTTCTATGCCTGTATTTTTTTCCCCTCTTATAGAAACTGTGAGATTCAGTTTATCAAAACTTGTAAACTGCTCTGAAATCCTCAGATGTGAGGTATTATAGGCATGACACATTACTTAAATGAATGATTATTAAACTCACACATTGAATTTGGATAACAGAGTTCAAGATGGTCACATAGTTAATGGTCACATTGTGATGACCTTCCCTGTCGCTCTCCTAGTTACTAAGTTATAATAAAAACCTAAAAATGCATGATATTTTTCTTTTCTTTTTTTACCACATTAGGAAAAACAAAAAAATCACTGAAGAATTATACAATGGTAAGGGGAGAGAATACGATTTGTATGCTGTAATACAGAGAGGGAACTTTATGAAAGAATCTGAAAATTTCCTATTGTGTTGCTTAGACACCAAACGGAATAATTTCCAGGTATTTTGCATACAGTAGGTTATTGCAAAGTGTATATCACAGAATCAGCATTCCTCCACTTTGTTGTTGCTTATATTCTTTTCTAAGCTTCATGGGAATCATACTGACTTCTGTCAGTTCAACTTGTCCCAGAGGAGGGAAAATCATGATATGCTCTACTACTACATTACTTTGACACTGAACATACACTTCAACAAATCAAATACCGTAGCACTGTTTTTGGTGTCACATAGCATGCCATCCTGAAGATACCAACTTAACTTTCTCTCTTTGCCCCTGTGTACACAGGTTATAACTAAATCCTACAAAACCCCCCCTGCCCCAAAAGTCTTCCTT
>VYZW01015978.1:17775-30670 GCA_013401315.1 Balaeniceps rex
ACATACAGTTTTTTCAATTCTCATATAATTCCTCTTTGAAGGAGGAAGTGAACACCTCTGTGTTCACCAGAAACATCTATACACTTCCTTTTTAATTTCTTCATAACCCCTTCTTTTTCCTTCTGTATTAGAGTTCAAGAAAAAATAACAAGCTTACAAAACATGGTCAATCACATTCCAAGTTACCAGCTGCGTGATACGCAATGTAAAACATCACACTACTCTTAGTTCTCACATTTCTATTTCAACCCTGCCTGGAACACCCTCTTCAGGGTGTGTGCCAGGCAGGCAGGTTTCCTCTTAGCCAAATCCCCCATGGAAACTCACTCCTTCCACAAGGCCCACAAATGTTAACCAGTGTCAGAGCGCTGCTGTCGTCACATCATAAAACCAAAAATGCACACATGCTCTAAGTTAGCACCATCCTCTGGGTCTCAAAGTGCATGATTGCCCCGGCTGTCTGTTCAGATTGTAAGGTCCTTGCAGCAGGAGCAATGTTTTGTACAGACACATACGTACGTACCTGCGTGCGAACACCGCACATAAACACAAACACATACCTTTATACAGAAAACACATTTTCTACTCCTTCTGCTTGCTGCTTCTACAACTACACTCTACAGCATCTCTATATTTAAAGAAAAAATACAGACTTGATTCCCTTGATGTTGCTTTTTTTATTTTAAAACTGGGATTAAATTTGCCAAGTTTGAAAAGGTTACTTGAGAACACAGACTAGTACCCAAACACTGAATGAAATACTTCTGAACTCTAAGGGTGTTCAAAGTTTCATGGTTTGGATCCATATCAAGTAAAATCAAATGTCAGCTAATTACTTTAACTCTTGTCTGGATCAAATGTATTTAAGCCATATTGCTGAAGCGGGTTTAAGTGAATTGTTATGACTATTCGAAATCACAAAAGAATCAACAGTACAAAATGAGTCTAGCCTGTTCCCCACAAGAATACAAGTTGTTTTGTAAGCAAGAGAACTAAGAGCACTTGATTTCCTATGATCTTACTGTCTTGCAGCCCATACCACAACAACTGCTACTAATTTATGTCTTTCTTGTATACCCACTTGTTAGGTGTCACAAACTCTTCTGAATCTGGTGCTTCAGCTCACCACAAGAACCTGGTATTTTTACACTTCTGTAAAAATCAGGATGAAATGGACAAATGAATCCAAAACCAATTGGAGAAAGAGGAGGGCCTGGCAGAGAAACAAGCAGTAGAAAAAGTCATTACCTAAACATCATTTCTGAGCATGAGGCTAACATGCTCATTATGCTCCTAATATCAGTCACTGCCTGGTCATTGTGTCACTATTTGGCAGTCTTCGGTCTTTTGAACTCTCTGAAGTCAGAAACTGGGCTTACTGGTACAATGGCCAACTTAATGGCACACTTGCCCTAACTGGGATTGCAGCCACGTAAATGCTGGCAATTGGATTTTAGTTCAGATCTAGCAGGAATGTCTCCGAGACACTTATCACTGCAAACATGAGGTGTGCAGATGGGACTCAGAGGAGGGAAGCAACTAAAATACCACTACAAGCTGCACTTATTGCAGAAACAGTAGATTTCATAATCCTGAATTCAATTAATGCTATAAAGATATCTCATACATATCTCAATAAAACCAACCAAAATACACTCATTGTATTTTGGCACGTCTTCAGGGTACCAAAGAATGGAACAAAGAATACAGCCTTACCGGCACACCAATATTGTATAGTATACCAATGTACTAACACAGTAACGCTGCAAGATCATTACAGTTAAAAACCATCTGATGGGCTATGAACAGAAGCTGGCCAACAAAAATACCTATTTTTCATTAGAGCTGTGTAAGTTTTGGACAGAAAACTTCAATAACAAAAAAAAGAGGAAAAACTAGCTTGACTCTAGTCATTGTCTTAAATTAAGAAATTAAGAGAATTAAGAGATTCAAGGTCAAAGGGAATTTTTGTGACCAATTAGCCCAATGCCCTGTACAAAGAAGCCACAGACCTTGTGCTTTACTAAAACATATCATTTAAGAAACCATTCAATCTTGATTTTTAAATTGTCAGCGGTAAGGAAACCACCACAACCTTTGTTAAGATATCATAGGGACTAATCACTCTCACTGTTGAAAATCTGCAGTGGAATTTTGAACTTCAAATAGCAACCACTGAACCTTTTTATATCTTTGCCTGCCAGATTGTTAACAGTTTTTCTATGTTTTTTCCCCATTGCAGACACTCTGATCAGGTCAAGTCTTAGCGTTCTCATGGGTAAGATAAACAGAGCAAGATTCCAGAATGTCTCACCACAAGGCAAAGCATCCAGTCCTTTGATCAATCCCTTACCATTTTATCAACAGTCTTAGGGACACCAAAAAAAGAGCTCAGCAATGGAAAAGCAACTGTACCAGTGCCAAATACAGAAGTGATATAACTTCTCTACTCTTCCTAGGTATCACTCTCCTGAAACATTCATGTGTTATTTAAATTTTTTTGACCACAAACACACTGCTTCCCAAGTACCACGCTGCTCTGGGTAGGAAGCCATTTTCTGGAGTTACATAGATGACCCTGTGCTATCTTTCTCAGGACACTGGTCCTTAACCACTCAGGATCATTTTCTCTGAAGTTGTCCACAACTCAGAAAACCCACATGTTCCCCACTCTTCCTCTGAAGACAGAGTAACTGTAGGGTGGCATTTCACTTCAGTGAGTTTGGTATAAATCTCACCAAATTTATGCTCATAAGTGAACAATTTTGCCTGCTTATTATGAAACCATTTCTTCAGTTCCTTTGGAGGTCTTAATTATATTTTCAATACCATAATTTTATGCTTAAACTACTCTCATTTGTCAGCTCATTTCATTCTCTTGTTATTGATAGAATGTCTTTGTGATTATTCTAGTCTAGGCCTCAGAAGACATGTCTTCATTCCATCTATATTCAAAAGACAGTGAACTGTTATTCCACTTCCAAAACAAAACATTTTACTTTTGCTACACAGCTATCCAGCTGAATACTTTCAGAATTTTCTGTGCTGTTTTCCCCGCCACCATGGTAGGGAGAATCACTGTGAAGGTCAGTTAGATATTATTCTCATACAGCACCCTGGCAAGCCTCAAGAAATCACCTACATGTTCAGATATTCTGCAATTTTTCATGACTACAGGCATTATCAGCATTGCACACTGACTACCAAATTCAGAAGCCTACTTTATCAATAAAATGACATGTATGTTGGTTTCAGGATGCCTTGGTTGCTTAGATATTTTGAGAACATTACTGACTTTCTTTCCAGCTGGGCTGAACTGCCAGTCACAGAGGTATCTCAGCCATCTTTCTTCATTCAATCATCTGGAGCTTTTAAAGACATCCCTCTTACTTTAATTTCTGGATACCTGTTATCAACTGGAAACATTTAACTCCCTTTGTCCTCTTCTGTCTGCAGTTCACAGCCTACCAGTCATCACCTGCCTTCAACTCTGCTGAATGCTGCTTCCTGCTTCTACTTCTGATGTGAATCCTCCTCCACAATTTCTCTCTGTTCAGTTCCTTGGGGGACACTTCCTCTCTCCCTGAAAATGGAGCAGCAATGCTTCCTCAGTCTGGTTGCTTAGACCTTTTCCATTTCCCCAGTGTTCCCCAGTGACAGTACTTGTCCTTCCAGTCCAGAAATCCAGCACTGCCAACAATTCACATTTTATGCGCAGGAAGTCCTTTCTCGCTACAGGATGGAAAAAAAATATGGAACATCTGTTGCAGGTCACAAACACCACTCCATCGCCTGCCATCCTAAAAACCAAGTATAGAAATAGACACAGAGAGGAAACTGTCCCACTCCCTGTTCAAATGTCCTAGGAAATAATAGCTTTTATTGCTGTTTGCTGTTCAGAGATTCACCAGTTTTATCCTAGGTCTTTCTGCTGTCACTGACAGAGAGTAATTCAACACTCACACTTGAAACACTGGGGATAAAAGGTCCAAGCATCACAGACACAAAGTGCACACAGAGACAAAAAAAGGTAAAATAAAATAAACTAAAAAAGCCCTCTTCCCTGTATATTCATGCATTCAGGCCAGATACATAGCCTGTTCAGAAAAAACCCCAACAACCAAGCCTTACCAACCCAGTGGTTCACAAATACCACTCACAGGTCATCTATCTTGAAGCCTAGCCCCCCCCTCAATACTTACCTTTCATGTTCAAAAGTCTTACATGATGCACATTCATGTGCATGTTGCCAATCTCATTTCTGAGTTTTAATTTATAGCCCAACCTACTTCAGCTATAGTAAGAAATTGCATTACACTAACTAATGGACCAGCCATTTCCTTTAATCCATTCAAGTTGTTGATTTGTAAAGTGGCTGCTTCAGTTATTATCACACTGAGAAGAGTCCCTCCAAGACGACCTCTGTTTCATCTGCTTATGAGTTGTTAGAATGATGCTTTTTTTAGGAACCCTGTAGTCCAGCAGTACCAAAACATGGCCAATACATGCCCATCACTGTACTGTTTGCACAGCTGTGGGCAGTTTTGTCTACTCCAAATCTCAAAATTCTTTATCTCATCCGGCATCTTCAGTCTCTGTAAAAGTATCCATGATATAAGCTTTAAATAAACTTCCATCAGGTAGTTTTATGATTTAGGATACTTTATAAGCCCCAGATGATTTGATTAAATGCCAGTAGCTTCATGTATAGTAACCTCAAAAAACTCCAACCATAAAACCCAAGAGGATTTTTAATATGCAATACTTTTGAAGGATAAGTTGTCTTCCAATTTCTCTTATTTAGAATTTACATTAATTACACTTTCAGCTTTCTACAGGTCTATAGAGTAAAATGTAGAAATCCCCCAAAGCCACCACTTAAAAAGAAGAAAATAATCACATCTGAGGTTCTGGGTTGTTCCCCAAAACCCAGCAATTCAGATATGTAGGCAAAGCACCACAAGTCATTACCTTTGGCAACAGCATAGATTAATGACATCTGATGAAAACTGCATAAATCAGTCAATGGGACAGAGACCAGACCCCCAGTCTGCTCTACCCCTAGGATCTACCCCAATGTCCGGCTCTCTCCAGCATGCCCTTTGTGCAGTGGCAGGGCTTTTTTGCCTTAGTGGCACAGCAGACTGGTTTCAACAAAGGGACATCTACAGCTCCCTTCCCACCAGGCCACCACTCCATCACTCACCAGTTGCAGCTCTCCTGCTGACAACTAAGTGCAAAAGAGTGTGAATACTGAGCAGCCTAGCTACTCGGCACGGGGAGCTCTGCGCCTGCACGGAGCCGACCTTAAACCATCTACAGCAGGAAATGGGAATTTTCAAAACCAATTGCTGTGTCCTCCCAAACAGGCTTTTGAAAATCACGTTCCT
The DNA here is from genome assembly GCA_013401315.1 of Balaeniceps rex. NCBI lineage: Eukaryota > Metazoa > Chordata > Aves > Pelecaniformes > Balaenicipitidae > Balaeniceps > Balaeniceps rex. The sequence goes on from VYZW01015978.1 coordinate 23,166, forward strand.
CAGCTAAGGCTTTATCTCTTTTTCACTTATATCTCCTATCTCTCACCTATGTATGAGGCCCAGGAGCTCCTTCTAGGCCTTGTACGTAGGAAGAGGGAGGCAGGGAAGACTGTACATGACAACCCCCATGTTCCCCAGCTTATTTTGAGTGGGAAGTTAATTTGCCTTCCCTTGAAAATAAATCATATTGGGAAGCATGAGCAGATGCTCAAACAGAGTCTGGTAGTTCCAATTCTAATACAGAAGAAATAGTCATACTTCTTCCAGAGACTTACTGTACCTTGGACCAACTCTTTATATATAGTGTTAATGTGGAAGCTGTGAAGAGACACAAAACTAAAATACAAACACTTCTTTACTTTCCTCATAACACCATGCTGGTGGGGAGGTCCAGTCAGTGGGAGTCCACAAGGCAGTGTATTTCCACCTCTCAGGTGGTTAAAAGTCACTTGGACACCAGTCTCAGACTTTTCCATTTCAGGTTCCCATGCTACAGTGATCTAGAAATGCACAGGCTGTAACAGCCTATTTCTTAATTACAAAATTGCACAGGAATGCATTTGCCCCATGTATATATTCTGTGTGCCACTATCTGATGGCAACAACAGCAAACTTCATCCAGCATATTGCTGCTGCAAATCAGCATCTAGGACACAAATTCTATTGCAACAAAGTCCCAGGCATTTAAACAGATTCATTTTTTCCAAGCCTTTTAATATCTAGAATATTTCAGCTAGCTGCTGTGAATAAGATTCATCTCTAGCATGCAGGTGAATAAACAGAGATTTAATTTTTCCCCTTTGATGGCATGTTTACTTTGTCTTCTATTGTAAGTTATAACTTTTCCAAGCACTGAAAACTGCAGGGATCCGACGTAGAGGCGTTCCAACAAAAACACAGTTCCAAACCCAGATCCACCCAAACCGCTGAAGACAAAACATTATCGGAAGCACTAAAGCTAAAGAGGTGAAGATCCAGAACATTTTGCTTAAGACACAAAGTACAATGACATACAGGAAGATTTTATGTATGATGCATATTTCACTTTGCCATTTCACACTTTTACTGAACAATTCCTAGAAAGGTAGAAAAGATTGAGGAACAGAAAAAAAGTAGTTAGAGAAGGACCTCAAGCCTTTCTTTTCACTTCCTGGAAGATTAAATTCAACGTATTTCACAAGTGATAGGTATCAAATCTGGACTCTGAAGCCAGATAATCCATACAGCAATTCCAACAGAAATAAACAAAGGCAAAGATTATATGGTTATTTTCATTGTTATATTAGGACCACTAAACTAATGACTACATGCTTAACTATTGTTTACTATCACATTTTTATTGTGCAACAGGAACCAGCATGCAAAGGAAATGCCAAACAAATAAATATTTGACTGTGATTGTTAATCTGTAACAGTGAAGAACATGCCTTATTTCTCCAGTTTATATAGCAGTGAACACACTGGTTAGTGTTTTATAAATACCAAACTTCTGAAATGTTGAACAGCATGAAAATGGAGCTTTTTGCTTTTTTTTCTTTTTTTTAAAAAAAAAGAATATTATTAAATTGAAAGGTACAGAAAGTGGTAGCCTCTAAGAATAAAGACATGTAAGGTTTAGATAGTTGGGAATAGTCTGGAAGATTTAATGGCCTCAGATATAAGAAGCTGAGTAGGGAACTTTAAAATGCACGTAAGGTTATATTCACAGTATCATAAATTTTGCAGAAGAAATGTTGTGCAGGTCCTTACACTGAACAAAAGGCAGTTCCGAGCAAAGCTTCAGTGGGGGTCTGTACAAGCAGATTTACCAGATGTCCAAGCCTGATGGAGGCAATCCGGGTTTCAGGTTAGGCATTAGGTTGAGAATGAAGCTTGGAGCACACAGAAGTAAAATTGCTCCCCACAGTATTTCAGAGGACCAGGCTGGTAGTCTCCATGTAGATGTGACAAGTCTGTAGAGAAACCCATCTGGGTGCTGTGTAGGCACAGCATTGCATTTCCTCAGCTACAGCAGCTGACCAAGTAGTCAATGGTGATGTTTACGCTAGAAAACCAATAGCATTTACAAGCTCCCAGGTGGGGTGTTTAGGCTGAACCCATTTCAAGCACTATTGAAGCACTAGGCAGCGAGTAGATACTGCTCTCCCCTTGCCTATTTTCTGCAGGAAGGAAATCCAAAGCTAGATGGACACTGTGGTTACTCCAACAGCTACCCAGTTTCAGTAAGTGCAGGACTCCAAGTGGCATCACAATACTCCTGAACAGGTAAAGGAAGGCACACACATTTCAAGCCCCAACTGGATAAAGCCCCAACTAAGGCCTTACACCTGACCCTGCTTTGAGCAGGAGATTGCTAAGGCAGGTCCAATCTCATGCTTGGGAAGTCTCTTCCAGACTGACTTATCCTGTGGTCCTATGACTTGCATCTGAAGTTTCAGATTTCACTTCTTGCTTGAAGAAGGAGGCAGCTTGAGCTACATGATGTGCAACGCACTTCTGATGGAGGAAGAACAGGTAACAAAGCACACAGGAATATGGAAAGCTTTCTGGATGTCCAGATATATTCCTTTTCACAGGAGAAGCCATGGAAGGAGGCAACAAGTATCAATGAACTACTTGAAAACAAAGCATTTTGGAAATGTGCTGTAATTGCAAATAAGGGAACCTAAAGGATATCTTCATTGCTGGAAGCATCCTTTCCCACACAAAGGGAGCCATCTTAAGAGAAGAAATATCACCAGAGTAAAAGACCTGTAGGTAGCAATGCAGCTCAGCTCAAATGAGATTAAATTCAGGAAAGCACAAGACAATATCCACTACTGGCCAAAAACCCCCAAACATTCTCCCCCAGAGATGCCTTTCTTTTGAAAAGAGCAGAGATCTTCCAGAAGGACAGGTGGCAACTTCCTGTGAGCAGAGGACCTCTCCACAAGGACAAGCCACCCTGCCCTACTCTGACACTAGAACAGAGGTTTCATTATTGCATTCCTAAAATGAGAATTTAGATACGGATACCCACTTTGTATTACCAAGACTGTATGTTCAAATGCTGAAAACCCATCCACACCCCCTCATTCCAGGAGGTGAGACTCTGATAAGCGGTGATGGGTGCAGTATTCTGCATCAGACAAACAATTACCCTTTAGTGTCACACACACAGAAGTACAGCAACGCCATGGCCTATAAAGCTCACTCACAAGACTAAAACATTAGTACTGATGGACTTCCAGCCCTCCCAAGACACCAGGATAAATTCTTCCTTAGCCATTGGCTATCAGAAAAGAAAAATGGCATCCCAGGAAGCTTTGGCACTGGAGAAATCTGATATGAGGTATGTCTGATACAAGCATTTAAGAATGTTATCTAGAGTTTCTTTAATAAGGTTGGGTCTTTTGTATTTATAAAGAGCACTACCTGAGGGTGCTTATTATGGGGCAATTCAAAGTTAGATTAACTTTTAAGACAAAATACAGCTAAATGCTGATCAAAAATTAGCAGTTGACAATGTACCTGTGAGTTTTGGACTGGCTACATTTCCACTGTACAAGCAGTACATAGCATAAGCAAAAAATGTGATTATTTGAAACTTTGCAAAGGCCAAATTTGCCAAGCTTAAATTACTTGTTGGCATAATTGACTGGAAACAAAAATTAGATGTTGGGAAGAGTTAAAATTGGTAATTGTTTAAGGATATTCTACTGGATGAATAACAAGCCATAGTACCACAAATGCCAAAACAAACAAAAAAAAAATGTAGGGCAAAAAAGACCATCTGACTAAAAAAAAAAAAAAAAATTATGTGGAAGTGGTATTAAAGCACAGCTTCAAAGGACAGAAAACCAAGATGTAAATAGCAAATAATGTAAGTTAAAAAATTGAGATAATTGACAAATAACCTAAAGGCATCAAAAAAACACAACCAAAAAAAACAACCCCACCCCTCTAAACCCTCAAATCCCAAAACTCAACAGTGAATAGAGACCAAAATAACAAACCATATTTCTAACACTTAAAATAACAGACAGAGAAAGCAAAAGAGCCTAACAGTTACATCTCATGTTTGGAATAAAGCAGGATGTATCCACCCAATGTGATAACACAGCTGTAATCAAGAGTTTGCCATCCATACAAAAGGAAGCTATGCAAGAACATTTGCCAAAAATAAAAAAAAAAAATTAAGCAACTACCACTGCCAGTCAATTGCTAAATGCATTAATTTAATGTTTCCCTCTAGAATTATTTTTTTTTTTTTTAATAAATGCTTGAAGACTGAGGAAAGCCCAACAGCTTGGAGGACAGCCTATGTACCAAATAGGGAACTACAGACTGATTCACCTGACATCAATTTCAGGGGAAAAAAATGGAGTCTTTAAGAAAGTGTTGCATCATTGAGAAGTAGAGAGTAAATATACATACATACATATGTAATAGAATAAGGAAGGGTTTAGATCAAAATAAACTGTTACCCTCTATGAGCATAGAAGAAAAGAAAACTGAGTTACACTTTGATTTCTTCAAGTCATCTGACTTAGTACAACATGACACTTTGATTTTAAAACCAGCTCACCAACTAATCTCTAAATGTACACTGTATTAAGAAAGAAACAATGCTTACCGAAAAGATCCAAAGAATATACAAAATCTTTGCTGGTACAGTCTACAGATGACAAAAGTTGATGGGGTAACAAGTCATCAGAAGCAACCATTACTGGCACAGAAACACCTCAAGTCTTGATTAAACATTTGCAACCTAAAAAATGCAGCTGAACAAAGGTAAATGTCAACTACCCAGGGCAAGGGAGGGAGGGGGTCCATCTTGCTGATGATGACTGGAAGCTGAAGTTAGGCTTGAACTAAAACAGGATGTGTCCATGTAATTAAATACTGGAACATGCTACCTGTAAGATGGAGGCAGGGAAAAGAGGGAATGGGAAGAGGTTTGGACTGGTTTGAAGCCCTTGTTAGGGAGACTACCTCTCTTTTCAGAAGTTATATGCTTTCATGGCACTTCTAGGATTTATCTATTTACTTTAGTATTTGGTTCTTGCCCCTGGAGATGTCATGCGAGCACTTCAGAATACATGAACTGTGAGCACTTGTCACAGTTTGGATCATCAGTATGCTTTTATATGAGGAATTCAAATCACCCCCTATAGACTGAGCTTTGCTCTACATGACAGAGCAGTCTTGGAGCTGCATTTCCTTCAAATTAACCTGAACTGGAAAATATGCTCCAAGTGTACACCTAACATTCTTCAGCAAGTAGTATGCATCCAGTTCACAGGACCAGATTAGAGCTAGCACAAAGTAAAACCCTGAAATGTGTAAAGCATGGCCACCAGGTCTCTGGAAGTAGTTGTTTAGTCCTACAAATGCACCCCATTGGACCTCATTTCTTGCTATTGCAGACATGGCCAGTGAGCCTCTCCTGATCCCAGGTAGGACACAAATTCCCAGATTGCCTTCAGTAGTCTCATGCCTATTAAGACATTAGTTATAAATCACATATAGTCTCATATGTCAGGGCCCAGCCAATAACCTGAAAAGGTTACTGACTTTAACATGCAACCGGCAGATGTAATTTTTCAAGAATGAGGGAAAACTATTTTTCTTCCCCTGAATGATCAGAGACTGGCCATAACTAGGGGCAAGTAACATGTTAGATCAAAGCTCATGTCTAGTTTCGATATGTCCCCCATATACTCAGAGTCAAGCTAGTTATCATATTACATTCAGAAAGGAATTTTCTTCCATCAAATCAGCATAGACTTGTAGCATGTGGCACGGTTGCCCTGCTGGGACTGTCTGGGCAATTTTCATTTAGTTAATGTCTCGCCTTTCCAAGGACCTGAAGTGTTTTGCTGCTGCTTGGTCACTGCTGTGGTCTGTGACACATAGTTTAGTAACCTGTGAATTGGAGTGCTTTGTACCAGTTTGAGTCTTTAGACTACATACATATCTGAGTAAAAGGTAATAATACTTGGCAATATATTACAACAACAGTCCTTTCTGGTCTTAAAAAACAAATGAAGATATGCCAAATAAACCATTTTATTTTTTATTCCCTTTCCTTATAAAGGCTGTACCTCTGAGAGGAAGAATGAACTACTCAAAGAAGCTGCCCTCAGCTTAGGATAAGACACACCTAGGTTCAAGGAATAATTCAGCCACAATTGTTTTCATGACTTGAGCAAATAAGTAGCTTTTCTTACTCTGAATTCCTCATTCTTAAAATTGAGATAATAGCACTTCACTATCTCAGAATAAAAGGAGTGTCAATGCCTTAAAGTAAGAAGTTACATGGGCTTATATCTCACTTTAAAAAAGGGGCGGGGGGGAGAGATCAATTCCATTAAAAAATGGAAAAACTTCATTTCTGGAGTATTTCATAAAAGAGAAATTATTTCTCCTAAGTTCTCCCCTCAGCTCTCAAAACACTTTGTCCTAGAGACCACCAGAGGTAAAAACTGTGTCAGCCAGTGAAAAAACAGCTACTGAAAAATGCAAACCAGTACTTTCAAATGAGGCACTTGAAACCTGGCTGCTAGAACAATACTTTGGTATTCAAACAGGTTTTTATTTTTGACATTGCTGTACATTAACAGACTGCATTCATTTCAAATAAGTCAGTAGGAGCCTGGACCACTCCAGTTGTGAGTCTCCTGGTACAGTTTTCTGAATGATAAACAATTGTCAATAGTTCTCCAGAAAGGAAGGACTGTGTAGTACAGCCTCGGCGCAACTATGGCCTTTAACTCAGTCTGCTAATTCATATCCTGATTACAACTCCCATTACTAGATTTTGGACTTGAAGTAAATAACTGGAAGAAAGAAAACATATCTTCCCACTGGAAGCAGATGATATGAGTTTTCTGTAAAGATAGGCAAAAGCTCTTTAAGAACTGGACTATTAGGAAAGCCGATGGAGAGCCCAAAAAGTATCACCTGAGTAAAGAAAATCGTAAAATCGTAGAATCATAGAATGCTTTGGGTTGGAAGGGACCTTTAGAGGTCATCTAGTCCAACACCCCTGCAGTGAGCAGGGACATCATCAACTAGATCACGTTGCTCAGAGCCCCCTCCAACCTCACCTTGAATGTTTCCAGGGATGGGGCCTACACTACCTCTCTGGGCAACCTGTTCCAGTGCTTCACCACCCTCATTGGAAAAAATTTCTTCCTTATAGCTAGCCTAAATCTACCCTCCTTTAGTTTAAAACCATTACCCCTTGTCCTGTCACAACAGGCCTTGCTAAAAAGACTGTCCCCATCTTTCCTATAGGCCCCCTTTAAGTACTGAAAGGCCGCAACAAGGTCTCCCCGCAGCCTTCTTTTCTCCAGGCTGAACAGCCCCAACTCTCTCAGCTTGTCCTCGTAGGAGAGGTGCTCCAGCCCTCGGATCATTTTTGTGGCCCTCTTCTGGACCCGTTCCAACAGCTCCATGTCCTTCTTGTGCTGAGGGCTCCAGAGCTGGACGCAGTACTCCAGGTGGGGTCTCACCAGAGC
>VYZW01015978.1:31093-47817 GCA_013401315.1 Balaeniceps rex
CTGTTCCATGATCTTGCCAGGCACAGAGGTGAGGCTGACAGGTCTGTAATTCCCAGGGTCCTCCTTTCTACCCTTTTTTAAAATGGGTGCAATGTTTCCCTTCTTCCAGTCATGGGGGACTTCCCCTGACTGCCATGACTTTTCAAATATCATGGAGAGTGGCTTGGCAACTACATCAGCCAACTCCTTCAGGACTCTGGGATGCATCTCATCAGGTCCCATAGACTTATGTATGCTCAGGTTCCTCAGGTGGTCATGAACCTGATCTTCCCTTACAGTGGGAGGGGCTTTACCCTCCGGGTCCCCATCTTGTGATTCATTGACTCAGGGAGGAGAGAGGTTGCCGGTGAAGACTGAGGCAAAAAAGTTGAGTACCTCAGCCTTCTCCTCGTCTGTTGATACTAGGTTGCCCAATCCTAGCCATACTGTCATTAACAAGAGCCACTTAAAAATTAGCAATACTAAACATGCTCTCATATACATTTGTCCAAAGTCACATACTAGGACCTCAAAAAAAACAGTAATGTGAATGAAGATTTTTTAATATCTATAAAAAGAAGCCTTGGTATGGACAGGTCTGGGCTTTAAAATGAGAAGTGAAAATGACTGAGCACAAATTTACTTCACTGCATATACTAATGCAAGCTCATGCACTGAGGAGAGTGCACTCAAATGATCCCCTAATACACCTGTTTTCTTCACACAGTTATTTTACAGAAAGAAAGCAAAACATATAAATGCACCTCTCACTTTGTATCTCAGATTTACTTGAGTCTGTAATTCCTTAAGATTTTTAGGAGGTATTTGTGACACAAAGCTGCAGCTGAGAATCATAAGCACGTTTTCATCTCTACCACCAGAGGCAAATTTTTAGGAAGTTATGACACTTACTTTTGCCTCTGGAAAAAAAAAAAAAAAATCATTAAATACATTGATATTTAAATTTATATTTAAACACTTAACTACTTAAACTGAAACCTCAAGTTACTCACATAATCTCTCTGGTGTTGGTTTTTTGTTTGTTTGTTTTTATTATTTTCTGATATTGTGAAGCATACAGAAAACAGGCTATCCTAACCTGAAATACATTTTTAAAAAAATGGAATAAATGATTCAGTTAGAATATTCTTCAACGTACAGCTCCTCTCCAAAACATGACTGCAAAACCAACATTGTGGCGTTTCACATTTGTGCCTCAAGGATTTCCAGAACAAAGTTTGCTCAAGTTATAAGCTGCACACATGTAAATGTGTACATGCACACACATACACACGCATACATATTCTCTGCCAAAACCAGCCCTAGAAAACAACTAATTGAATCAGGTCATGGAAGGTGCTTGTATCTCCCTCAAAGATTTTGTACTCATTATGCTTTCTATTAAGCCACTTAAAAAACATGGCCTTCATAATTCAAAGGAGATGTAAATAAAGGCAGAATGTAGGTTGCCAGTGCAATTTTATTTCATTATTCTTTAAATATTAAAGCTGGAATCTAAAGCATTTTTGTTACAATGCTGGCTTTGCAAAGCCAACAGGACAAACAAGTACCTTTTAACTCTATGAAGCAAGCATGATAGAGAATGCATGTAAGATAGTCCCAGAGAAAAGACTTTCTCTTATAAAAGGTTTTTTTATGTTTTCAAGATTATTTTATCTATTTAACTCAAAATATAATCACCATGTCTCAATGTAGTACTATTAACGATTGCCTAAACACTCATTTTCAGCAGCTAATATTACAATCATCCAGATATAGCATGACCCTAAACGTGAGGCAGCTCCTAATTTTAGTGTCCTCTTATGCCTAGTAAGTAACACCAGGGTCTCCTCACATTTGGGGTCACGAGACAAGACACAATGGTCCAACTCACTAAGATCAAGGACCTGGCATCACCTCCATGAAGGAAGAAGGATGGGAGCACCAAACCCTGTACATACAGCGACTGCCAGTGCCTCCATGTGGAGCTGTAAACTCCTGGCTTACCACAGCTACCTCCACGCTGGTCATCACAGGCAGCAGTGATGGTAAGTCTGTGGTTACAGTCAACCCTTTACAGTAGCCCTGCCTCCAGCTACTCCCTCTTTCCACCTGAGCAGGAGCACTGGCCCATGTGACTCTTACCCTGAACTCGGGGCACACCAAAATACGAGGTGATGTTAACTTTGTGGCTGTTTTCCTTTAAAAAAAACTTGTCTTACATCTGCCTGAACATACAATGAAAAGATAAGTATCTGATCAAGATAAACGATAAGTAGATGATTTAGAATCACCATGGAAAATGCAGGAGAGATAATCACATGTGATTATCAGACTGACTAATTTAATTGAAGCCAGAGGAGAAGACTGGATCTTGGAAACAGCTTCCCCTCTCTGCAAGCTTTCTGTAGGGATTGTTTGATGATGCAGTGCAGTCAGGTCAAACTAGGATTCCGGCAAAAAATATAAAATATCCTGCAAAGAGGGAATGAAAGAGAAGGGGGAAGGCGGGGGGGGGGAGAGAGAGAGAGAGAAAGAGATGTATATAACGGCACCTTCCTATGCCCATTCTCTCCTCCTACACTCCTCATATATCACCATTCCCTGTGGAGATATTAAACTCAGCATATAGCCCCTTACAATGACTATAACCATCTGATTTTTATAACTTCCCACTCCAGGCTTTCATTAACCCCAGACTCACTTGATGCCAAGTCTTCCTTCCTGGAGCACCAAGGCTATGTGTGGAGTCCAGCTGGCGAGTCAGGGAGACGTCGTAAATTGGAAGAGTGTGCTGGAGCTACTTAAAGTTGTGGTGAACCAGAGGAAAAGGACCAATTGCACAAAAGATTTAGGAAATGGATAGAAGGTGTTAAAATACCCATCGAGAGCATAGTTTGTGAAATGACATCCAGAGCACAACAAAACCTAACACTAAAGACATCTACACAAATCAAAATCATCCATCCAGACCTGATTCTGTGCAGTGACCCATAAAAGCAAACTCCAAACAGCCACCACACACCTATCGTTGTATGTTTCCTGACTTCTAGGAGTGCAGCACAGTCAGAAAGCAGCAGATTTCCCAGTCTTGTTGATGTGCCTCTAATTTCAAAGCTGCCAGACTTTAATTGCTTTTCAGCAACGACCTCACAGGGCATGCTTTGGCTGAGAACATATTTTTACAGACAGTTATAGCTCCCTCTCTCCAAATGGAAACACTGACAGGTTTCTAACTCCAGAAATATTAGCAGAAACCATAACAACACGAGTCTGGTTTAAAATGTAACCTGTGACCTGGAAAGTAATTTTTAACGCTTTGTGTTTTAACATTTTGTGCGCCTTTTTAGGGTTGGTTAAATGTAAAAATGAGAAACTGAAAAAGAATCCCAGGTGCCAATAATGCAGATTTCCCTCACTCTCCACTATGGTCCTCGTTGAACAGCCGCCTCCTTCGTCTCTAAAGGAGAGAAAGACATAATTGTGCCATATACCTGCATGAAAACATTGTGCTATGCTTAGCTCTGCTTTGTTGCAAGCACTGTGAAACACATTCATTTTAATTTAGCTTTTAAAAATAACTTAATTCATATCACAAGAAACAGAAAGAAGGATCCATGACTACATACATAGAATCATAGAATCATTTCGGTTGCAAGGGACCTCTAAAGGTCATCTAGCCCAACCCACCTGCAATGAGCAGGGACATCTTCAACTAGATCAGGTTGCTCAGAGCCCCCTCCAACCTGACCTTGAATGTTTCCAGGGATGGGGCATCTACCACCTCTCTGGGAAACCCGTTCCACTGTTTCAGCACCCTCATCGTAAAAAATTTCTTCCCTGTATCTAGTCTGAATCTACCCTCTTTTAGTTTAAAATCATTACCCCTTGTCCTATTGCAACAGGCCCTGCTAAAAAGTTTGTCCCCATCTTTCTTATAAAAAAAGAAAAAAAGAAATTTTTTACAATGAGGGTGGTGAAGCACTGGAACAGGTTGCCCAGAGAGGTAGTGGAGGCCCCATCCCTAGAAACCTTTAAGGTCAGGTTGGACGGGGCTCTGAGCAACCTGATCTAGTTGAAGATGTCCCTGCTCACTGCAGGGGGCTGGACTAGATGATGTCTAAAGGTCCCTTCCAACCCAAAGCATTCTATGATTCTTATAAGCCCCCTTTAACTACTGAAAGGCCACAATAAGTTGACCCTAGAGCCTTCTCTCCTCCAGGATAAATAACCCCAGCTCTCTCAGTCCTTCCTCATAGGAGAGGTGTTCCATCCCTTGGATCATTTCTGTGGCCTGCTCTGGACCCGCTCCAACAGGTCCATGTCTTTCCTGTACTGAGGGCTCCAGAGCTGGATGCAGTACTCCAGGTGGGGTCTCTCACCAGAGCAGAGGGGCACATTCACCTCGCTCGACCTGCTGGCCACGCTTCTTTTGATGCAGCCCAGGATACGGTTGGCCTTCTGGGCTGTGAGCACACATTGTTGGCTCATGGCCAGCTCTTCATCCATCAGTACCCCCAAGTCCTTCTCCGCAGGGCGGCTCTCAATCCCTTCATCTCCCAGCCTATATTGATATCGGGGGTTGCCCCAACCCAGGTGCAGGACCTTGCACTTGGCCTTGTTGAACCTCATGAGGTTCACACAGGCCCACCTCTCCAGCCTGTCCAGGTCCCTTTGGATGACATCCCGTCCCTCAGGTGTATCAACTGCACCACTCAGTTTGGTGTCATCTGCAAACTTGCTGAGGGTGCACTTAATCCCACTGTCTGTGTCATTGATAAAGATATTAAACAGTACGGATACCAATATGGACCCCTGAGAGACACCACTTGTCACCGATCTCCATCTGGACATTGAGCTGTTGATCACACGTCCTCTTCACAGCACTGCAGCAAACAATTTATCTGCAGACAGTTCTAACAGGACAAAGAGTTTCCGATGAAGTTGACTCAAAGCCAAACTCCCTCACATGCAAAATTATCTGGTTACACAATCTCACTCACAAAATGAACTGGTTATATGCTAGAGCCATGAACTCTGCCTCATCAAAAGTCAAATAAAATCACCACAAATGGTTGACTCTTCAAACAACAACTAACCTGCCAATTCAATAACAATTGTGAAAAAGGGTGTTGATTAGAAAAAATATATAAAGTAGAAGGGAATTTTATATGTCATGCTATACTTCCACACCACTAGTTGTGTGATGACTTTCTAAATACAGGTTTTTAAAGTATTCTGTTCCATAACTATATAAGTCTTTATCTGAAGCTACCTAATAATTCAAAATCCTGTTGTACAAAAATGGTCTCTCTCATTTGCAGGGATGTACAGGAAATATAATCCCACTTCACAGATGTTCCTGTTTCAAAAATCAGTCTTCATTCCAGTGCAGAATAAAGCAGGAATAAATATTTCAAAGATAAGCCAAGTTCTGGTGCTGGGCACCTGACAAGAGTATTTCATTGTGCCAGGAGCAGGAACACAGGCACTTGGGAACCAGCATCCCCAGGGCTTCCCTGGTACTCATGCCCTTTCATAGTATTTAGTGCGCTAAAGGGAAGCCCCCAGTGACCAGCACCAAGATATGCCAGTCTGGTCTCCCCACAGTGCCTGGGAAGCTACTGGGGCAGCCAAAGTCCTGACAGCACTGGACCTTTGCAGTAAAGTGAGAGCCCCAGAGCTCAGGAGCTGCAGCAAACACCACTCCCAGCAATACTGCCCCAGGGAAGCCCACCAGACTAAGAGGGATTTATATGCCAGTGGTTTCTGCAGTGATTCCAAGATGGTCCAGACTCGGTTGCATGTAATGACCTGCTGACTGGCAATACTTATGTGCACCCACATTTATTTTATGACTAACAATCTTCCTGCTATTGTATTCAGTAGTAAGAGTCTCCGTGGCTCACTGGAAGCAGACAGGCTACAAGAGAGTGCATGCAAATACATACACAGTGCAGTATTTTAGAACCAGCTTACTTTTTAACCATATCCATTAAATTTTACTTTGTTCTACACCTCTCTTTTTCTCTGCAGAAGATATAAGATATAGAATTGAAGAATCTTGATTTATAGTCAGAAGAAATGATAACTATTACTAGATAAATCATCTTAGAGCTGAAACAGCACATTGGGAAACACAAATTAAGAAGTTACTTATACTTTACTGCTTAACTTACCAGTTGAAGACTGGAGAACATGCATTTATCAATACATAGAAGTTCAATGGGAAAAAATAATTACCATCACCTTTTAAAAGCTGTCTGAACTCTCTGTTTCCTTAAGGAAACAGAGTCTTGCCAGCCTTAATTATAGTTCCTCCAACTGTAACATTCATAGCTCTTAAATCCTTAGTTTTATTGCCAGTAATCAGAGTGTATGGTTTCTGTCCAAAAGATGGAAATGTTTTAAAATATTAAGAACTTTGACAAGAAAATTAAGTACTTTGGTATTGCCAAATGACCATTTCACTCTCCCCGCTCTACTTCCCCCCACCCTATTTTGCTGAATTAATTTTGGAACATAACACGTATCATGCTTGGATTTCTCCCAGACAAATGAACTTGAAATCATTATTTATCATTTACAATGCCTTTTCTAAACACATTTGGCAACCGAATCCCAGCCAGACCCCTTTTTACCAAAGAGTTCATCTGAGCAAGCAGGGCTTTAGACACCAGGAAAACAATTTGTACCGAAAGTCAGAGTACTAAACCCGAACTTTCAGTCTTAAATATTTTCTGCAAAAGTAAGTGCACTTTCAGTATATAAGTGATAAAATATGTGACTAAAACGTGTGGGCGCTATTTTGATCATTGCAGGCTAGAAACAACATATAGGTTAAACAGCCTTGTTAAGTAGTGGAGTGGGCACACATACCACAAAACATATGCCTTAGCAATCTTCTGTTATATTACCCAACTAATGGCACATGCTTTGCATCCAAGTACCATTAAAGGAACATGAACAAACAGTGCACAGCAAAACAATGCTGTAAAACTGGACGTAGACTCTGCAATGTTATATCACTTATAAAACAAAATCTTTGAACTAGAAACTGCACTACAGCCACTGCTACCTCAGGAAGCTGTGGTTTGCCGCTTGGAACGCTTCATTCATGTTCTATTTTTAGGAATGTGGACATCTAAATGAAATTTTGCAGGCACACAAGGTTATCTAAGGGTAAAACTTAGTTTATCATATTCAAAAACACAAGAGAAAAGGAATACAGAACAATAAGTGTTTACTGGGGCAGTCTTTTTGGATAATGTGGTGATTAGGAGAGAAAGAAAGGCTTGTCATAACTCTTTCAGTCCAAATTGTGCTCTTAGAAATCTGCACCACCACGAGGCTCAGAAGGGGTCTTCGATAAAGAGATGGTAGTTTCAACACCACTTCTTTTCAAGAATGGCTTTCTTCCCCATAAATAGCTGGCAGAGAAGTAAGAAGTTCCTTGGTTGGTAATGAGTAGGCTGAAGTGTTTTTCTGGGTTCATCCAGCTGATTGTGATCAAGCTAGTGTCTCCCTTTCCCTTTCTATTTCATAGAATGCTTTGTGTTGGAAGGGACCTTTAGAGGTCATCTAGTCCAACACCCCTGCAGTGAGCAGGGACATCATCAACTAGATCACGTTGCTCAGAGCCCCGTCCAACCTGACCTTGAATGTTTCTAGGGTTGGGGCCTCCACTACCTCGCTGGGCAACCTGTTACAGTGCTTCACCACCCTCATTGGAAAAAATTTCTTCCTCATATCTAGCCTAAATCTCCCCTCCTTTAGTTTAAAACCATTACCCCTTGTCCTGTCACAACAGGCCTTGCTAAAGAGACTGTTCCCATCTTTCCTATAGGCTCCCTTTAAGTACTGAAAGGCCGCAATAAGGTCTCCCCGCAGCCTTCTTTTCTCCAGGCTGAACAGCCCCAACTCTCTCAGCCTGTCCTCATGGGAGAAGTGTTCCAGCCCTTGGATCATTTCTGTGGCCCTCTTCTGGACCTGCTCCAACAGGTCTATGTCCTTCTTGTGCTGAGGGCTCCAGAGCTGGACGCAGTACTCCAGGTGAGGTCTCACCAGAGCAGAGTAGAGGGGCAGAATCACCTCCCTCGACCTGCTGGCCACGCTTCTTTTGATGCAGCCCAGGATACGGTTGGCCTTCTGGGCTGCAAGCGCACACTGCTGGCTCATGTCCAGCTTTTCTTCCACCAGTACCCCCAAGTCCTTCTCCACAGGGCTGCTCTCAATCCACTCATCTCCCAGCCTGTACTGATATCGGGGGTTGCCCCAACCCAGGTGCAGGACCTTGCACTTGGCCTTGTTGAACCTCATGAGGTTCACACAGACCCACCACTCCTGCCTGTCTAGGTCCCTTTGGACGACATCCCATCCCTCAGGCATGGCAACTGCACCACTCAGCCTGGTGTCATCTGCAAACTTGCTGAGGGTGCACTCGATCTTGCTTTATTTAAATATGAATGTGGTCTTTCTCATAGCTTTGTTCCTAGTGATGGCACAGGTACCCCTAGAGTTTGCTGCAGGGACAAAGAGCTCTAAGGGCTTCAACTGGTCCATGAGAAAACTCTTTGTTGTACAACCATCAGCTTATCCTTTTCCTTTCCTCATAAAGAAAGGTTCCAGCCAAATGCTGTCTTACCAGGTCCCCCTGCAGCCCCTGTACAACCACCTAGCATGGCATGGACCTCTGTGGAAAGGCTTCTCTAATTAGGTGCAGAGAGAATTAGGAACACCTCAGTTAGGAACCAAGATGCTCAAGTACTTACATGACCAAGTATCTAATTAAATGTGTTCTGCAGCAGAGAAGGAGGTCAGGTCACATCAACTTTTTACCCCAGAGGGCCACAAGCTAGGCTGGTCTGAGGGCACATAGGAACATTAAGGGCATACAGAAGGAATTTCAACAAGTTTGCAAGGAGATTAGCATGCAGCACAGTTTTACAGGGGGAGAACACATACAGGGGAAATACAGACAAGAAAAGGTTCAAAAAGGAAAATTAGTCCATCACATTCACACCATTTTCATGCTATTCCACCTCTTTTATCAGAGGAAAAAGTACTGCAAGCAACCTTACTCCAGGCCAGGATGCATTTGACTTGAGCTCTTTACTTCAGTTCTTTACTGTACGAGATGCGTATTAACAACGAGAAGCAGAGATACTGTAACAAGGAAGCCTAGGTTATATTTCAACAAAGAAATTCTGCATGCTGCAGCTAGGTTCCCCATCTTTATTTCTAGTTGAAAGTAAAGTGGCAATTAGTTTTGAGTAGTAAGATGCTTAAAACCATTCCTACTATCTTCTTTCACTACCCATCCCCCTGTTCTTTTTGCTTGCCTCCACAGTCCCAGTTTGGTTGTCAGAAAGGCCACAGGTTAGACTGTGTACCAAATCAGCGGAACATTTACCAGCATTTAGCTGATTTAATCATTTAAATTATAGGAATTTTATATACTTTGGGGACTGCCTTTCTGCTGTTTCCATTTTAGCAACTGTGCCATTCCCGCCCCCATCGATCCCGCTGCATACAGGAAGTCACACTCCTTTGCTAACGATGGGATGCTACGCTTGTGTGCGTCTGTGTGCGTGCGTCTGTATCCAATGTTAAACCACTTCCTCAGGCTTCAAGGAAAGGTTCTTGGAGAAGGTGGTATGCAGAGGAGTGGATGCAGACCAAAGCTCACGTGGGAAAGGGAAGAGAAAATAAACAACAAGGTAAAGCCAGCAAAGGAGTTTGTTAATACTCTGTTTCACAGTGCTGGCTGATTTCAAGTCCTACCTATCCCAGTTGCAGAACTGACAACTGATTATTGGATGAATTCTGCACACTATGAAAGTCCAGTTAATGCTTCATACTTTAAGAGATGCTTCAAATCTGTTCTGTTCTCTAACAGTTTGCAGTTCCATGCTTACCTCCTAGATGTCAGCTGCCAGTTCTACATGCTGCTGGGACAGAGTAGCTAGTAAGATCCAGCTGGAAGTTAACAAGCTGAATCTGGCCCAGTGCCTTGTCCCTGGAGGAGGCAAACCAGCCAGCACAGACCAGCCAGCTGCCTCTTGCACAGCTGGGCTGGGAGCATCTGCCGCCCTGTAATGTCACAGCCTTGGAGAAACCTGAGCGCTGCAGTTTTCTTCAAGTGTGGAAGAAAGAAGAGTCAGCAGAACTGCAAGCTGCTGTTTATCAGAGGGGAAGAGGAGACAGGAGCGGAAGAGGTTGGCCTCCAACACAGCTCAAGGTTGCCCTGAGCTTCTGCTGCTGCTGTCTCCCAAGAAGAAACCCAAAACTGACATCTAGTTCACATGCCCATCACAGACCAGACCATCTTAGGCTAAATAAAAACCTAACCATCAGACCTCCTGTGGTAAGTTACCTGTAAAGTCCTCAAAATAGAAGACCAAAAAAAAAAACACCTTTTTGGAACCAGATCAGAAAGGCTGAAACTATTAACTGCAAATGTGCTAATCCCAAACCTTTCCTCTCACTTAGCAGTAGGAATTGTCAGTTTGATGTATATGAAGGGATAGATCTCACTTAGCAGGGGTCAGAGAAATCTCAGAGGTGAAGATGCCATGGTGGCACTCAGCTGGAAAGGCTCTTCCAGGCATAGAAGGTGTTACTGGAGTCCTGCTGGGCAGCTGTAACATCTCTGCCCATTCATCAGCTTTTCCTCAAAGGTTCCTGCAGCTCAGGAAATCTCCCTCCAAATGCCCTTTTCTGTATATGCTGTCCAGCCAACAGAAATTAACGGGATATGCTGAAGTGGGATTTAGAAAAGGAAAAATTAAGTTAGATATTCTGAAAACCTCTGAAAAGGTCACCTTCCATAAAGAGAAGCAATCATGGGGTCGATTTGCCTTTTTTAAGTTGTTCTCCACCTGCTGGTAGGAATGTTTTGACATGTGTCAAAACAAACAAATAAAAATGCATCCAAANACACCTTTTTGGAACCAGATCAGAAAGGCTGAAACTATTAACTGCAAATGTGCTAATCCCAAACCTTTCCTCTCACTTAGCAGTAGGAATTGTCAGTTTGATGTATATGAAGGGATAGATCTCACTTAGCAGGGGTCAGAGAAATCTCAGAGGTGAAGATGCCATGGTGGCACTCAGCTGGAAAGGCTCTTCCAGGCATAGAAGGTGTTACTGGAGTCCTGCTGGGCAGCTGTAACATCTCTGCCCATTCATCAGCTTTTCCTCAAAGGTTCCTGCAGCTCAGGAAATCTCCCTCCAAATGCCCTTTTCTGTATATGCTGTCCAGCCAACAGAAATTAACGGGATATGCTGAAGTGGGATTTAGAAAAGGAAAAATTAAGTTAGATATTCTGAAAACCTCTGAAAAGGTCACCTTCCATAAAGAGAAGCAATCATGGGGTCGATTTGCCTTTTTTAAGTTGTTCTCCACCTGCTGGTAGGAATGTTTTGACATGTGTCAAAACAAACAAATAAAAATGCATCCAAAAGTGAAAAAATTCATCCAAATGTATCTAAGCGTCTCTGGCAACACTAGGCACAAATACATGACAGAACAGACCGGTATTTGCTAAACTGATACATCAACTCCTGACCATACCCAGAAAGTGTGCAAATGTAAGATTCTGGCATACAGCTGGAGAAAAAAAATAAGTTAATCTTTACAAACCACAAAATAACATCTGCTTATAAATGTGGTGCAGTTCCAAGTATGTTCTTGTGAGATCTCCCATCTTTACATATTTACTATGCAGAGCATTTTCACAGACTAACAGAACCATTCTGAAGAAGACACCATCATGGAGAGACGAGGCTGAGTTCTGCTCAGCTCCACTTGTAGTGATAAGAATCCATTACCAGCTTAATCCACCTCGCTAAGCAATTCTGTGAAAACAGTTGCACCAACTGGAAAGTATATTGATACTCCTTACTTCCAATGGTCTTGAAACCAGCCTCGTTTGACTAGATACTTAAAATCAGTTACATCTGTACAAATTTGAGTTTGTTTGGAAATGTGAATATGGAGAGTAACTTTCAAAGTGAAATGATGGGGGAGTCTAGACAATACATGTTACCAAACACACACACTTAGGACAATAAATCAATCAGTCAAGCCATGTCCCAGAGATAGAGTACTATTCTTTCACTTGACATCAAATAGTCAAGCAAGTACCTGTTCTCTCCTTACCAACTGAAGCCGCACAGCAGAACACCCTAACCCTTCCCTGGCTGCACTGAGTCTGGTCTAACAGTAAAAATAGGTAGTTTTGGAACTGCAATAACAAGGCTTACAGAAAAGAAAAAAAAAAAAAAAAAAAAAANCAAGCACAAATGAAATAATGTAATGAATCTAATGAGATGTTGTAAGTTGCAAGACTGTACATACCACTCTAAAAATCCTACCTTAACGTACAGGTACATGCAAGTCAAGTATTTTCACCTGCACGTGGCCAGTAACTTTACCATGAGAAAAATTACACACTCAGTTATAAGGAATCGGAGCATAAAATAGGAATTCTCTGTTTTCTATCTAAATAAGACATAAATACCAAAAGAAAACTCTATTTTTTGTAGGGGGGGGGGAATCTAACACTCAAGAAACTGAATTCAAATTCCTTATAGAAATAAAAATTAATTTGCTGAACATATTTTCAATAAATCCTTCAAACCCATGAAACTTGAGTCAGACTAACTCTTAAAGCACTTTTTAAAAGCACTTTACAAACTCCCTTTGATCGACACTGGAGACATAAAACCCACCTACAAGGTCAGCTGTAGACAATATCAAGAAAAGCAGGGGCCACACAGAAGCACTTGCCTACACAGACAAAACAAATACAATGTGTATAAGATTTCAACACATTTTCAAGTCTTTTTAGAGTTGGCAGAAAATGCATGTTCCTTTGAGTCCCGTCGAAACTATAAACTTTACCCAGGTCTCAGCTTTGAGAGTCTGTTGAAACAACTGTGTTTTTCACAGTGTATTTTGTGTTGACTACAAATGTTGGAAAAAAATACATATGCTTCTTCCTTTTAGAGCCAAACCACAGCTGCAAGCCCCCCACCAAAAAAAAAACCAGGATGGTAACTATGCAGAACCAGACAGGATCCCGAGGAAAACAATAACCTATTTACACATACAGAATACTATGGAGAGGTTAATATTGATGTGCAAGTGAACATACCAAGATTAGGAGCTTGGCAGAACACCCTAACATGCTTTCTAGGCAATCCTGAAATTCAATGTAGCATGGCAAGACTCTCCACAAAAACTTCTGCTGAAAAAGTTTCAACTTTTAAGCTGCTTTAACAGAATTGGAGACAAGAAGATTTCTTTATTTGGTAAGTATTTCCATCAACTCAATGACAGTTGTGAGAATAGGGATGTCACCCATAGGAACTATGTTATCTTTGTGCAGACAACGCTTTGCAGGAGGTATTGACTCCAGTCTACTTTTGTGAAGTGAAGGTTTTGAAAATATAGGAATGAAGAACAGGAAAGAACCTGTACAGATTGTACAATGTAAAATACTTGTCATAAGCCTTTTAAGTTTCATCTTAAAAGCGTTTTTCTACCGTAATCCCTTCTGCTATCATTGCATAATGGAATGATCTTTCAAAAAAACTCACTGAAACTTTGGTCTTCAGACTCTACCAGAATTTCCCAGACTGGAAACCACCTGCAGGGATTCTGAGTCTTGACAAAGGTATTTCTTTTCACAAATTCACAATTCAAAATGTTGTTTTGCTCAACTACATTAAAACAAATGCTCTGCTTTACTAAAGTTTGTAACAAACACAATTTGGTTTCCACCACAGACATCCTGGATCATTCTCAAGCCATAAACAAGTACACCCTAGTAACAAGCTACAACACTTAGCAAGCTAGGGATGGAATTCACCTCACCCAACTTCACCAGCTAAAACCTTAAGGATTCATTCTTAGATCAGCCCCTTGGGATAAGATAATTACCCTCTGGAGATGCTCGTCCTCTTCCACTGACTACAGAAGGACCCAAAAGCTAAGTGGGCTGAACATCCCTGCTGAGATGCCCATTTCATTTCACTGACTAATGGCTAGGTCAGACTAAATCTAACCTTCAGATGGCTAAAACTAAGTAAAATGGGTCCCTCTCTAAACTTTAATCTATGACATTCTTGTACTCTGTTTGCTGTAACAACCTGCATGATGCAAGGGTGCTACACTTCTGGGGTAGGCAGACAGATGCTTGCCCGTAGCATCTGTTTACTGGGCAGCAGCTCCAAAAATATATCATTTACATAAATATCTAACAGAAAGAATTGAGAAGCTGCAGTAAAATGAGGGTTATTTTGCCTATTATTTCAAAAGAGGTTTGAAAATATCTTTTTGCTGTACTTTTGGCTGGGAACTACGATCACTCAAGGCACATGAATTCATACCATCTCCTTGAAGTTGCCTCTAAAGACCCCTTTTATCGCAGTTTATTTATTATATTTAAAACTCCTTAACCACATAAGAAAATTACTTTTGGCTTAAATTTCAGTACAATTACCTTTCAGTGGTTGAATTTCCAGCTTTGAGATTTAATGGGAATTTCTGGGGTTTAATGCTTTTTGTACATATGCGCATTTAGCATTACTGTACTGTTATGCTATAGGAAATGAGGCACTCATTCTTTGAGAACACCAGCTTCTTGATAAACTCAATCAGCAGACAAACAATTGTGTCTTTGTCACAGAAGCCCAAGTTCAAATGCATAAGGATCAGATAATGAAGAAAAAAAAAATCTTGTATGACACAATCTGCTTTCACTTTATTTAATAAGTGAATGCACAAGTATCTAAATCAGATGCTCTGGAACCAAAGCAGTTTGAATGAGTGCATTTTAAAGCCTAAAATATGTTTAAGCAATTGGATGTTATAACAGCATATACCACATTAAAATTAAGTTAAAATCAGACTTTTTCTGGTAGTCTTAAATGTAAAAGAGGAAAAAAACACCACAAAACAAAATGCAAATAAATGGCCCTAAGCTCCAGAAAACCTTTTAAAATCTGGGGGAAGAGGGGTTAAAAGAATCAGAATTAATTTTCAGAAGCAAATTACCATCTTAACATCCTTGTCTTTTATGTTCTGAATATGTAACAGGAAGTGGGAATTGTCAGAGGTATGTATAACTATGCCTAAATTATTGCTATAAAGCCAGCTAGCCTAATTCTTAGAGAACTTCTACTTAGAACCTACTCAGATTACATGCAGATAATAAAAAGAATTAAGCTAGGAAGCTGAAGGGGTTTTTTGCCCACACGTTATTTAAACATGAATCCAATTACTGAAGTTTCGTGGAGCAGCTGTCTCACTCCATTCAGTTTCCCCTAAAACAAAGATGATATAGCTGTATTGCGGTGTCGAAAAATCCTGAATTAATGTGGGCAAATGAAATCCCTTCTACAACATTATTCTGTTGTGGGAGGGGGTGTGGAGGAATCCCTTTTAGCATAATAAAAATGATGGTGATATAATGAATAATTATTATGGGATTTTATAGCTGGAAGGCATGGTAGTTATTTCAAAGCTATTTGTAACCAACAGCCTTATAAAAAGCTAGAATGTATTACATATGTGCAGAAGGTAACTGCAAGCATGTATTAAATCCCAACATCTGAAATAACGAACGGATGTTTGTTTCTACAGTAATTACCTCTTTATCAAAAAACATGGGCTGATGACCAACTAAATTAATTATTATCAGACTTTTAAGAAAACAGAAATGCGGACTTAAAAATAATCTGCCATGAGATGAGAGCTCTCCTTTCCTTCTCTGACAGCTATATCATTTCCTTCCTTCCAGCAGCCATTTGGTTTTCTGGTGAAATGCATGGATGGACAAGCCCTGGTAGATTAATTAGTTCCAGTTGCCATTCAAAAGAGGGCTGATGCCAAAGAGCAGAGCATCCAAAAGATGGTATTGCCAACACTTAAATGTGGGAGAATGGGATCCCAAATACCCAGGTACTGGATTCCTGTGATAAATAAAACAATGGGATTTCTTTCTTCTCTTCTTAAGAAAAAAAAAAAATCCATAAAGGAAAAATAGAAGAAGCGGTGTTTGCCTAAATTTGCAGTCAGTTTGTAGAACAGCCTTGAAATGCATGAACTACTTTACTTCCAATTTTTTGCTTTATCTCCCTTGCTTTATAGAAATATCAGCAATTTTGATAAGTTTTGAGGAAACTTTTACTTCATTATCATAAGGTAATGCTGTGATACCACTCAAGAGGATGGTCCATATGCCTTCTCTATATCTCCAGGAGTTAAAAATGGATCCCACTGCTGTTACTCCCATATAGCAAAAGAACATTTAGTTTGGTAAGTGATATCCCTGTCGACCTGTGAGCTTTTTCATCTTCTTTCCATGCCCATCTTGTTGAGGTGGGGGAGTGAGAGAGTGGCTGGGTGGGCATCTGGCAGCCAGCCAAGGTCAGCCCACNGTAGTAAACAGCTCCTTTCAAAGTCAGTCTACTTTTTTAAGCCAATCTAACCAGTTCATGGAATTAATAATTCAATATGAAAAAGTTTTGAATGAAAGTAACAGAAAGGTTGAAATTTATTAGTTTTTCCAAAAAGTCTTGGAAAAGACCATTTTTATATGGGTTTTTTGTAAAATTTTGATTTTTAACACCTAGACAGAACATAGTAAGAACTTCAACAGTATGGAGTAATTCCCCTGTATGTGCTCACACACTTAAACACACAAATTTGCACACACTTTTCTGAAAAGCACAAG
>VYZW01015980.1:0-47319 GCA_013401315.1 Balaeniceps rex
GTTCTGCGGCCACGAATGCACCGTCCGAAACCTCAAGTTTGCCTTGAAAGTGGAACCAGAGAATGAAATAGTGAGGAAGAAACTCGCGTGGGCCAAAGTAAGTGGCTGTGCCCCCGCCGGGGTGGGAGCAGAGCGGTGTGTTGGATGCCGGCGGGTTTGTGGCTATCTCTGGTTCCTCGGCAGCAGCGGGATGACGAGGACTTGCCCACGGTGCCTTCCACGCTGCAGGAGGAGTTCCTCTACAACCCCTTCCTGCGGGTCACGTAAGCAGCGCTGGCGCCTGGAGGGGGCAAAGGGCCCTGCCACGGGTCAACCCCAAACCGAGCTGGGGGTGGGCAGGCCCTGGCTGGCTGGTCCTGCCCCAAACCCTGCTCCCCCCTTCCATCCAGCGTCATCCCTTCTCCCATGGCTTCACTAGCTGGTGGGAAATTCAAGCCCCGAGGGAGGGGAGGGTGCCCACATGCGGGGTCCTGCACTGCCCATCCCATGCACTCCAGCAGCCGCCTGGCACGAGGATGTGACCCCCTTCTGTTGTCCGTTCCGGTGCGCGCTGGGGTCCCAGCGGGGAGGTGGGTCCCCATCCCGTCCCCCGTGGTCACAGCAGAGCTGGTCTCCTTGCAGGGAGGAGCCCTTGCAGAAGTTCACGGGTAAGACGGACCCGGTGGAGGTGCTGAGGACCCTCCGCACCGAGAAGGATAACTTCAAGAAGCCCAAGGAGCGGCCCAATCCCCAGGCCATGCTCGCGTTTGACTGGGGACTTTTCAGCCCCTTCCTCGAGAAGAAGTGAGCAGCCACGGTGGTGGCTGCCGAAACGCAGCGTCGCCGTCGCGGTGGGGGC
Source organism: Balaeniceps rex (assembly GCA_013401315.1). Taxonomy (NCBI): domain Eukaryota; kingdom Metazoa; phylum Chordata; class Aves; order Pelecaniformes; family Balaenicipitidae; genus Balaeniceps; species Balaeniceps rex. The sequence continues at coordinate 839 of VYZW01015980.1, forward strand.
TTCCTCCTGGGCTGCGTCCGTCCGGCTCTGACTTACTCCCGTAAGACTTTGAAGTTGGGAAGTGGTTTTTGTCTTTAACCTGCGCGTTTTGAGGCTGCTCTGCTTCGCTCCCTGCAGTGCCGTGCCTGGCTCCCCTGGCCCGCGGGAGCTTTGCGGAGCGCCTGGTCCCCAGGGGAAGGGTGCACGTGGGTGCCTTGAGCGAGCTCAGGCTCGCTGGGCTGCGGTGGCTGCTGGCGGAGGGTCAGGAGGTATTTTGGAGGAGGACACCCACGCTCGCGATGTCGGTGGGTGCGGGAGCTGCCGCCGGTCCTGCAGCCCTTTGCCTGTGGGAGCCAGGGGAGAGCATGGAAAAGGTGGGGACTCCCGGGGGACCGCGGTGCTGTACCCCACGGACCAGCCGGCACCCATCAGGCTGTAAGGCTCTCCTGCCTGCACTCCTGCCAGACCTGGGTGCTGCATCGTGCTTAGCTCTGCCTGCTCCGCTCCAGCATCTCTGTGCCCTTCCCAGGCCGAGGGCAGGCAGGGGCGAGGCACGGAGACTTGGATGCACGAGGGGAAGCCGGGAAGGGGACTGGCGTTTTCGCTGGCGTTCAGCAGCACCTACTTGACTCCAGACCTGGGCTAACACAAACCCTTGTTGCAATGAGGTTTGGGTATTTCCCCCCCCACCACCTTTCCCCCCCTATTTTTATAGTAGGCCAACATAGAAACATTGCGTAGGGATTTGTAACACGATCGCTGACTTATGGGAGCCATCCAAACCGCTTCAACCATGCAAGGTACGTTCAGGTGGAGTTCAGGCCCGGAGGAAAGCGTGCTCTAACCCACTGGCTTTGTAAAATACTTTTCAAGGTGTGCCAGCTTTTAGGCAGCAAACAACGACGTGCTGCTATGCATCCATTGCTGCTTCCCCCCAAGATAAAAAAACTGGAAAACACTTGGCTGAAACCTACGTTTACGTTGCCTTGTCTTTGGAACAAGAGCCAGGGAGCAGCTGGGTCTCTTAAGCCTCTTCAGCTTGCAGCCTTCAGCCCTCAGTTTGTGCAAAATCAGCACCGTATTTTATTTTTTTTAAGTCTGAGAAACGTGCAAAGCTTTTATTTGCAGGTGGTGGGGAGGTGCATTACAAACCAGTAAAGTTGTTTTCTTTTTTTGGGGGAAAAAAGAAAATACAGGGCTTGACGGTAGCTCTGTAAATAGCTGTGAAAATCCTTCCGCAGGGTCTGGGCTTGGGCAGGTTGCTCCGTGTGGGACATGCGTACGTTGCCGGTTTCTTCTTTATCTTGGTGTGCAGAGCGTGCGTGTGACTGTCTCGGTGTTTACACCCGTTGTGCGTCGTTCAAATGAAAGAGGAGCAGAGGAGCTGGTCCCGTAATCCTTTACCGTTATGTTGTCATTTTAAACAGTGTTGATTATAAATTTTATAGCTCCTAACACTGGAAGAGAGTTGACTTCAGGTTCTTTCATGTCTAGACTGTGAACTGCATCCGTTACCACTGAAGCTTGGTTTGTGGTTGTTTCTTCCCTTGCTAGAAACTAGACTTAAGGTTTTCTTTTTTCCTTTTATTAAGTTACAGGGTTAGAATTTACTCTCCCCCACAGGAGGGGATGAATTAATCCTGCTGCACAAGTTCCCTTGGTGCCATTGCCTCAAAGTTACTCCGTTTAAATGCAGCGGTGCAGTTTGTAGACGTCACCTGGGCGTTCCTCTGGACATTTTACTTATACCGGGAGCAGCGATGCACCCGTGTGCGTTTGGGGAGGGTTCCTGACCTAGCAGAGTCTGCTCACGTTGATAGCAGCAGCGTGCAGCTCGGGGGCCAGGAGAAATTCGAGCTGTTCTTGATACCATGGCGAGAACAGACACCTAGGAGCGTCTGTAGGAGCTGAGGTCTCGCCGTGTTGAGTCCTTTGACGGCTTTAGCAGCGTGCGTGTTGGTGACCTGGCAGCTGGAGAAGAGACAAAATGTAGACCCCCAGGTGTTTAACCTACAGCTAATTTAGCTTTATTTATTGTGCACTTCTGGCCTGACGTGCATGTTCTCAACAGAAACAGAATGTGTTTCTTCTGCACTGATGTACAGTCTGTGACCTCAGCACTTCAGCATATAGGACTGACTTTGCATTAGCAGTCGTTATCTCCTGCTGTAGATAGAAACGTTATGGTTTAGCATAACACCGCGCGTTAGAAATCTATGCATGGAAAAGGGCATTCACTGAAACTACCGACTTGCTTGTAAAATGAATAGGGTGGGGAGGGGGAAGCAGTGGGAGAGTCTTGCCTTATGGACACTGTGAATTCACCAACTGATCAGCAACACCTGAAAAATGTAAAGCTTTTAATTAAAAACACTAAAAGTCTTTTACGCTGTGGGCTTACTCTTTATTGAGTGGAGGAGGCTTTGAGAAGGACGCAGGCAAGTACTGCCAGAGAAGCTGCTACACGGGGCAGGTCAAGGTCTGACAGCTTTGCTTTTTGACAGCCCCGAGCTCGAGGTCTGCAGGTGATGGTGGAAGAGGGTCTGGGCAAGGTTTCAACCTGTGCTAGGTGCAGTAACCGGCTCCATCTGTTTGTATTTACTCTGAAGGAACAAAGCAATGTGGCAGCTTTGTTTTCAGTTTTCGTCCACTTTACTCTCTGCACAGTCCTTCTTCCTCGCGTAGCACGGAAAAAGGAAAAATATTTATGTGATTCAATAATGTGATTCTGAAGTTCATATTCACTCGCAGCTCCAGCGGTCACAAGGAGAGATGCCACATCTGCCAGCGTCCCTTGCCCTCGAGTTCAGGTACAGCTGCAAACCTTCCCACTGCTGCCTTCCCCTCCCCATATGCATTGTAACTCCAGAAAAACTGATATTCAGATTAAATAGACCAAACCCAGCGTTATTCATTCAGTAGGTTTTCTGTAAATAGTTCTGAAAATACCCGTATGTAAAAATACAGATAGCAAGACAGGCACACGCCATCCCCAGTACCAAAAGACCAAATCTGTTTCACATCCATCCGTCTTCTGGCAAGGCATCGTAATACGCTGCATCAAACCAGCTGTGTTTTTACTAACCTCTCAGATTGTTCTGATAAACTACTTGTTGTAATGATTACATCTCACAGCCGCCTTCTATTAACTTTTGTAAAGTAACACCTTTCAGAGACACCAAGGACTTTGTCCTTTGTTGGAAAGAAAGTTGGCAGTAACTTCTTACTTGAAACACTGTAAAAAAAAAAAAAGTTTTCTCTGAATTTAAGGATATTATCCATCAGTAACTGCCTGCTGAGGATGGGGTAGATGTGACAATTCTGTGAAGATAGAAAAACAAGGACTCAGTTGCCAATTTAGGGAGGGTGCACCTCCCCGCCTCGTAAGTAACCACCTTCTTCTACTGACCACTTCTTCTGCTGACCAGTGTATTTAGGGAGAGAGAGATGTGATTGCCCACAGTTATAGACAATTGTTGTAACTAAAGGGAAAAAGTAATCACTGTAGCTTTTTCTTCTTAAACATTTATTCAAGTCATATTTCAGTGTGCAGTAAAACAGCCCCAGAGATGCAGCTTCTCATGTGATCCCAGGCTGCTGGTAGCCACCCGCTCTGTCAGGGCAAAGATTCTGCAGCTGGACCTCAAGGGCAGCCAGGCAGGGGCAGCGAAATGGATGAACAGAGCCCAAGGTCTAATTAGACCATTTATAACTAAATGAGGATGTCCCAACAGAGACAGCCATAGAACAGTGCTGTGAAAATACAGCAAGGCCTGGACGAGCAATACTGTCGTGTAGCATAAAGCTCATCTCAGTGAGACTACAGTCTACCGCAAGCCAAATCCTTCAGTACCTTAAATTCGTCAGTTCTGGTAGGAATAGGGTTGTAAAGGGAGTGCAGATTTAGTCCTTAAAGACTGTGTAGAGGCTAGGATGCATTACTGCTTCTTTTGATGTGTGTTTTAAGTCAGCGTTTGGTTTTTATTTACATCACTTCAGTCATTATAAAGCTGTAGGACTTGATATCGCCTGCCTATAGGCACATTACCTTCTCATCCCTAATGAGAGTCACAAATTGCAGACTCCCAGTGATGGCACAGAACTTCAGCTGTCTTTTGAGAATCTTAAATATGACCGAGTTAAAAAGGCACTGAGGAGCTGTATCTGTATCTGGGCTTCACAGCGTCAGTCTTCACCATTTGATGTTAAATCCAATGCTCGTTTTCTCCACTGCGTGGTATTCCGTATGCAAAGCTTTTGCAGCCTTTTCTGACTCCACGCCACCCAGCCACTGCTCATACAGTTCATTTACAGTCCGGTTCTTCTCTGGAATTTCAGTCTTAAGAGACTCGTACAACCTCTCAACTTGCTGAAGCTGGTCCTTGCTGGATTCGCCATCTGGTTTGATCTGACCACCTCCATTTAAACAGCCTATGTGCAACAAAGTGAGAAAATGTCACTGAGTTTAGAAAGCACTTCAGCTTTATCAGGGGGGAAAAAAAAAAAAGAAAAACAAAACAAAAAACAAACCCAAACCAGCTACAGTTAATTTACTCTGCACCTGCAAACAGTTACAGAAATCAAAACATCATTATAATTGTGGTTTACTCCCCAGTTATCTAACACCAGCAGGGCAGGCTGTAGCCCTAGAGGGGAGATCATTGGCCTGGTGTGCCCTGGTGCTAATTCAGCCAGCTGTGAGAGAGGGCTGCCAAGGCAGGCTGGGGTAAGGAGAAGCAGGGAGCTCTGGCTCTCATCCTGTGCCTCCAGTAAAAGGGCCAGAACACAACCCACATGAGAGCAGCCTTAGAGTCTCAGCTGAAGGTAAGATACAACACCACTGGGATACATTCTGGGTTTGCTGTCAGGGCAGAGGTGCGCTATGAGTTGAGCTCCACAGAGCATAGTTGCCCTAAGTGGCGTCCCGGCACTGAGTGGCCTTTGGGGCAGTTGCGCAGACCTCGGGGAGAAAGCAGCTGCTCAGAGCACCGAGAGTGGCAGCTCAGCATTGCTGCAGGCTGGGTTCAAGCTGCCTGTGCTCCCTGCTAGCAGATTCAAAGAGAACCAGGAGGGAGAAAGAGGAGGGCTTGCACAAAGTGGAAAAGGAAATAAAATAGGTAGAAAGAGACTTTCTTCACCAGCCACAGCAAGCATTCTCTAAAAGTGTAACAGTCAATTTTGTGCAATTTTAGAGGAAGGATTGCCTCATGTACCAAATGGCTTAGAAAACCAGGAGGACCTCCTTAAAAGTGCTAGTTAATTTAACTGTAATTACTTAAATCCTGAAGATTTACTAGCATCTAGGTAAGGAAAATACACACACAAACACCTTTGAAATTCTGATGCTGTGACTTTCACATCTCAAGAGTTTGAAGGCTTTGCCACAATATTCAAGATGTGAGAAATTGCCTATTGTGCTCATATTTTAGTTATAGTTTCACATAGCTTTGTACAGCTACAGATTGTAACAGTGAAATCCCTGTGCAGTCTTACCTGATGGGCAGGCCATGACTTCAACGTAGTGATAGGGCGATTTCCCTCGTTTCAGCTTTTGCACTAAATTCTGTATGTTTCGAAACCCGTATGCCAAAGCAAACTGGAGCAGGACTACTCCATCCTTCTCCAGTGTCACCTCCTGGAAGTCCTTGTTTCTGAGGAACAAGAGCAGAGAAAATGTCTTAGCCAAATTAACTTCTATTTTAAACTTCAAAGAGCCCTGTGCTAAAACAAAGTTCTTTGTGAAATCTTATTTGAGAAAGCTGTCCTAGTTCTTTGCCACCCAAACAAAGCAGATGAAGGAACTAGCTTACAGATCCTTTTCCAGTCTTGTTTGAGGACCTGCCATCTGAACTGAGTTTGCTGAAGAACACCTGTGTTGAATAAATCCCTAAAAGCTAAGCAAATGGAGCCTAAACAAAAGTTTCATTGTGATAGGCAGCCTGAGTTGGCTTCAGCCAACTTATACATTAGTGAGGCCACTGAGGAAACTTTTAAATTGTAGTGGGTCATAAAACCAGGGAGCAAACCATTATGGAAGGCTTCCAGACTCCTACAGTTTGTGGAAATACCTGTTCCTGATAAAAGAAGTAGTAATTTGATTTTTATCAAGTATTTCATATTGAGACTCAGGGGGACTGTTTCTTCTGCTTCCTAGACCAGAGCATCCTAAACATAAATACTGCTAATCAGGGATATAATTCATCACAAATGGTACATTAATATTGTAACCAGGAAGCTAGAAGGAATCTCAGCTGAATGAGCCTCCATGCCCACACTCAAGTGAGTTGTTTTGTGTCTTACCACAACATAGTTAAAACAGAGCCCCAAAGCCCTGACACAAGATTTTCTGTTCTGTGATAGCTAGATCAGTGATGCATCTACTTTATTGGCCTGATTGCAGGTGAAGAAGCCCAGATCCATGTGAGCTCTGTCTTCTAAATTACTCTAAAAATTGCCTGCAACTTGATACTGGGAAAATCAACCAGGCCAAAATAAAGCGTGTGGGTGGTGAAGGGGCTAGAAGTCTCCAAGGGAAAGGCTGCACGGAGTGCTGGCTGATTTATTGCTCAGCAACTGTGGGAGTGAGAAGCCAATTCCCATGCCTTGAAGTAAAATGTTTAACATTGCAAAGAAAGTTTCAGCCCATTAGCAAGATAACAGCATGAACAGAACCGCAATACAAATAGTGCTTTCTGTAGGACTCTGAACTTCTTACTTTAAAGGTTTGTACTGAATCGTATCCACTTGAATTCCAAAGAGTTCCTTGGCTGCATACTTGTATATGTGCTCCAAATAGCCACCAGAACCACCTCCTGAGTGGCTAGTGAGCTCCTCTTCTGCAGCACTACCAAACCTGGGGGAAAGGAAGAAAGAAGGAGTTTTAGGGGAATCTTTGACAAAACAGAATAGCCAGCACAAATGCAAAGGTCCAGGGGACTCAAAAGCAACAGAAAAAGCCGCAGACCAGCTCCCTTTGAGCTCCTAGCTTTTCCCTTTCTCCTGGGAACCAACTATTTATAGCTTCAGAGTCCAGCAGATTTAACCCTGTGCTGCTTAGCATCCTTTGGGTCAAGTTCAGTGGAAATACTGTCACATGCCACAACAAGGCCTGACCCATGCACTGCCAGCTTAATCTTCATGTATCAAAAATATGTTTGGGAATGTTTGAGTTACAAGGGCAATTACCTGACATGTGTATCTTGTTAGCTTCCTGTTTAATAACTCTACAAATGCCCTGGGTTACACTTAGAAACAGGAGGAGGGAAATAATGAAGCAATGGTGGTATGGGTCTGTGCAACCTATGCTTCTCTTGGAGAACACAACCTAGCAGAAGTCCTGTCTCAGTCAAGAGACAGCTCAACTTTCTGCAACATCAACAAAAGCAGAGTTCATTATTGAAAGCTCTAGTTCTGTGTGGCAGCACTTTTTTTGAAACCAGCTACTTTAGATGTGGTTGCTGGGATGTGAGAGAACACTTCTGGGAGGTATCAGTGCTATGATCAGAAGCACAGAGCGATGAAATCGTGTTGCCGTGGTTTCATGTGCTTAAAGTTATGTAACAAAGGTGAACAAACCTAGCGATGCCAGGACGTTTGCTCGATACACGGCCGTCCTCAGCGGGATTCTGGTTCAAGTTCAACACATTTTTGGTGTTGAACAACTATGTTAACATAAGTTCTGTAATTCTAGTTCTGCACAAATAATTCCATCTCGCTGCCATGCCAAAACACAACCAACTATTCAGAGGTCAAGATGATGTTTCTTGAGAATAGCTCACCAGATGGAAGCCACAACAATAGCTTTTGTTATGAGAGAATAACAAGATGAGGGATCTGCTTATAAGCACTCATCAGGCAGTGACACTCGCATTCTCCTGCTAACAGCTGCAGAAGGGAAAACACTTGAATTCAGGCCAAACAGTTTCAAGTCAAGTCGAAGATGTTGCCTCTTGCAGATAAAATCTTAGCTTTGGAAGAACTGCAGAAGGCAACGCTTTAGCCTGCAATCACCTTCAGAAAACTATTTTTAATTTGATCTTGTTTACAGGAACTGAGCTTCATTAACAAAATGTTTCAGTGTGTCTGGCCTCACGTACTGCTACTCTCTTAAAATGAGGCTGCCAGTCAGCTTCAGCGCTGGCCTGGAGCAAACGGTTATACCAGCAAAAGTCCTGGGATTTCTGGCACTTTATCTCATTCTTGCTGCCAAATGTAATAACCTCTTAATGGGCTTTTCCACGTGCTGGAGGATAAAGCAGAACAACAGCCATTGGACTGCTTATGTGAACGCTCCAAGTTCTGAGGAATACGTGCTGTTTGTAACCAGTCAATTTACTGAGTATGTTAAAGCTAGCAAAAGGTTATAGAGGCGCTTTATCACCACAAGCATGAGGCCTAGCGCTCAGAATGTACTCCTAAGAAGCTGGCCAGAGATTTTTATCAAGTAATTAGACATTCGGTTCTATGTTATAACTGACACTTCCATAATGTCATTTCCTAAGGGAACCCAAACACTTCAGAATCTTTTTTCCTCCTCAATTTTCTGTTAGTGGTGTAACAATAAAGCAGACAGAATAGAAGTACTTGTTTACATGGGCAACTTTTGAAGTTGTACTTTTGGGACTCAGCCATGCAGACGTTTGTTATAGCTGAGAATACTTTTTTTTTTTCTTTGATGAGAAAGCAATCCGTGCATACGCTATGTCAGAAAAAAACACTTAATCCTGGAAAAAGTGTGCATAAATAGATCTGTGCTAGTAAATGTGTTATGTGAAACCTATACCTACCGATCCACTGAAATGTAGCAGAAGGAAACCGAGGCTCTGGGCATGCACATTATTTTAAATCGCTTTTTTTAAATTAAGTATCCCTTACGTGAAAGGAATTGGATGGCAATAGACTGTCTCTGTCTCATGTTCTCCTTCTTTTCAGAAGCACAGGAGTGACCAATGTTTATAACAGTTAAAACTAATCTAGGAAATAGGATGCATGTAAGGACACTTCCCTTCATAGCTCTGTCAACATATATGTGCTGATCAGGCAATTCTTGAGCAAAGGCTGCCAACGGCACTTGGTTGTACTAGAAAGACTTGAAGCCTATTTAGAAATAAACCAAATTTCAAAACAAAAGTGTCACATCTGCAAGGGGTACAGCTGAAAACAGACTAGCATTACATTCTAATCATGTGCTAGATGCTGCATGTTTGGGGTATCGAAATCTCTCCTAAAAACTTAGGGAGCCTGAGCAGTGAATTTTTGAATCATATACTTAATCATCTTTTATAATTCTTACAGTTTGCTGCACATGTAGCCTTTCTGTTTATTAATGCGCAAAGTGCTACAAAGACATTTCTTTTAAACGGAAGAAGAGAATGCTTTGGTTTAGCGTTCAGTGCAGAACCACCGCTGCATGCCAATTTAGTCGAGTAAAATGTGATTTTAATGTTTCCTAGTCACTTAGATCTCTGTGCAGTTGTCGCTTAACCAGATGTTACTTTTCAGCTGAAGCAACTAAAGCCTCATCTGGTTTGCACATGGTTTAGATCTCATTTTTTTACAAATAAAGACTCCTAGAGATTAGCCGAATGACCTAAATATTTCTTATTTACGCCTTAATTCTGGAATCCTTGCAGTAGCTCTGATAACTGGAACAGATACAAGCAAACTGAGTACGGTGCAATAACAGGCTTTTTTTTGAGCAAACTCTTTTCTCGGTGATCTAGATTCTTTCACTTTTCAAAGTTTGCAGGCAGATTTTTGTGGAATTCCACCAGCTATACTGTGAATAACAGTAACTGAAGTAAAAGACTGTCATGCAATTTGTACTTCTCTGCACAATTATTTTGCCATTATACTCTTACTGAGCTAATTCTAGCAATCCTGCTGATTTACAGGGAGAGCTGCTAATCCTTGGACTACTAAAATCTAGAACAAATAGTTACAGATTCTCCAAAAGTGGAAATTTGTCATATTCTGTAGATTAAGTATTTTAACGCACAATTGTACCGATTCAAGTGACACAAGAAAACAAATCAAATGCAAACACATGCAGCCTTGCGTAGAACAGTAGGTGGAAAGGCAAATTCTGTTGAAGAACTCTATAAATACTGGATGAAAAAGAACATGACTGAAGATGCAAATAAGATTTTGTTCTTACATGGTATCCAAAGGAGCAGGATCTACATCTGGTAGAGATACTCCTTCTTGTTCCAACAACTTTAGCACTTCTCCTAAAACAGAACCACAGATATAAAAAGTTATTATTTGGGGATAAAGGAAAACAAAATCCACAGATAAGTACATAAGACTGTATCTGCAATCTTTACCAGGACATGATTTACATTATTAAAGTGTAATTATACAGCAATATCCATACACCACATCCTCTATTGGACACAAAGGGTTATTAAAACTAGCAAACGCCTTGCTCTGAGGCTTACAGAAATTAGCTGGACTACCTCTGGCTCTGCTTACCTGTGGTGATTACACAGTCCACATCACGAGTTTGGTACTCTTGGTTAAAAAAGTCTGGCCTTGAAGCCTCTAGCTTTTTGTCATAACAGGGCATTACTGTTACATGGTATATCTGGTCAGGTGTTAAGTGCTGGAAGAAAGACAAAGGCGTGCAGTTGGATTGGCCAATATCAAACCTATCTTGAGAGAGATGTTTTCCAGGTGAAAATGAGAATGATGAAACTAATGCCACCGTGCCTCTGCAAATACTCTCCACTACTACTGAAGTTTTATTTTTATATATACACACACACACACATATTTATATATACATTAAATTATTTCTCTCCTAGAACCCGATTTTAGTTTGTAGCAAGTGTCAGCATTATGGTCTTTTACAGGTTCCCCCACCCCCCCTCCTTTTGCTAGTGCAGATGACCCAAACAAAGTCAGTCAGTGAATTCCTAATTATGCAGTTAGACAATATGCTTCCTCCACGCTACTAAAAACCAGCCCCTGCATCAGCAACTAAGAAATGATCTGGCGTTGGACAAAAACCTCATGACCATCCAAGAAATAAGTACAGGCCAAGGAAACAAGTCATTGACTCAAGGCCATTGTTTCAGTATCTTGTGCCAAATATTCTTAGTAGCTGCCAATTTTTGTAACAAGTATGCAGATGTCAGCATTTACTTAATGGAAGTGTTAAACCACTGCTCATTAATGGACAATAAATCATACACTCAGAAGTGGTGCTTAAGTTTCTTACTGGACAAATCTAGGCTATTAGTATAACTCTAGTCTTTAAATATCAAATTTACATTTGGAAAGATTCCAAAGGTTAAAGACTGAGAACAAAACTAAGTCAAACTGAAACAGAACATTAAGTTGGGAACGAGCAAGTAATTTTTAGACAAGACATGATCTGCACGTATGCACTGACTGAAGTTTTGTCTTAGGATAATTTATTTTAAGTTATTCACCAACTTTAAACAACATGAAAATACCACACACAGACAAGATGGGAGAAGGACACTGAAAAATAAGTTTCTCTAGCCTTCCCAAATAACACGCAGAGGTTTTTAGTAGTGCATGCAGCATGAGCTTAGTGTTACTGCCCTAGTTGCTAACTTCTCCTTAGATAAAATGGAAGTGAGAAAGATGCTGCCTTTGCTGGCTCCTGCAAGGCAGTTTTTACCTTTAAACTCTAATGCGTAACATGTAGCAAAATGAAAAAATATCAGCTTAAAGCATTCAATTTTAGCAGTTTGCCATTAAGCATAGCATACTTCAGACCTTTACCTGCTGTTCCGCAAAATGGCCCTTGATCAAGGAGCCCATGACCTGCTGTGGAGACTTGGTGGTACTGATATAAGGAATGATGAAACTGCCATGGGTTTTCTCTGCATAGCAGATCCAACCTGATAAGAGTGTAATTAGCAAATTCAATTAAAAATAACAAGCACCTCTTCACTCTGCTCACCCTCCCCCCAACCCCAGGCTTAGTACCCATTAATAACCATTTTCAGTCTCCCTTCAGCACAAAAAGCAAAGGAAGTGTAACACAAGATTCATTTTGGAGAGCTCATTAGGTAACTGTACAGATCATTACTGCTATTAACACCAAGATCTCTTTGTACTGTGAAAGGAGTAACCCTCTAAGTAAATTTATCCATTTAAACTTTCCTGACTATCTTTCTGAATTTCTGTTCTAGTTTGCTATTAGTATGCCATTTTATTATTTCCATAACTAATCTAATACCATACCTGGACAGGCAGAAGCTAGCATTGGCAAAGCCTTTTTGTCTTCAGATTGCTTTCGAAAGCGTTTTACAAACTCTTGTTGGCTTTCCAACAGGCTGAAGTTTCTTGAGAAAGTTGTATCAAATACATAGTGCACACCTAGGCAGTACAGCATCTGTGTTAAAATTCACAAGAAAGATACAGCAAACTACAACAAAGAGCCTCCAGTCAAACCGGATTCAAACTTATTTACGTCTTATTTACAGGCATCAATCTCTGCAGTTGAGAGTGAACCTTTTTCCCTAGCACATCAGCACAGTAAGACAAGCAAAAGTGACAGGAGGACTGCAAATCTAAAATTTAAAGCTCCTTCCCTCCACTCCAAGTTTATTATGCAACTGAAGTTGTAGACAGTTAGTTTGCATTTTAGCTAATGCCAATTACGAAATACTATGAGTCCATGGGAAGGTTAAATCACATCGACCTTGTGCGCTCACAACAGTTATGTTTAACATATACCCCAGCAGTCCCCTCTGTGATGAACAGAACGCAATATCACACTTGCCTAAACTCTTTAAGAAAGCGGTCAACTTCTTTGCTGTTTCCAGAACACCCATTTTACATCTTGCAGCTAGCGAAGCTCTGGATTGTGGTGAAACAGAAACCACCACCAATTTCTGGTCATTGGGAGCGGCAGTCTTTGAAAAAACCAAACAAACACCACCACTGTTCAGACAATATTAATACAGCACATGCAGAACTTTCAGCACGCTAGAACATCAGAAAGTATCTCCCAGCTTAACGTTGAAGTCAGTAACTTACTACATTAAAGGTCCTTTCCAAACCCATGATTACTTTTTAAAAATCAGAAAAAACACAACAGTGCACTGAGAATGTCCTCAGATCCTTCAGATCTCTGAAACTATTTTTTTATGTGCGCTGTTTCCACGCGTGCTTCTGCAGATGCATCATGCCAACCTATTAAGACTTTCAAACTCTGCAGCCTACCTAGCCATGACTTGTCACCTACCTTGTTAAAAGTTAGCATTTTGCAGAGCTCTTCGTGGCTCTGTTGAGTGATTAAAACACTCTCTGCTGATGTAATGCAGCCACTACAAGCTAAACAGTCATTCAGAGTAATTTTAGCCTTTTCCAGTTTTTGTGCTCCTCCATCCTAGAAAGAAACAGATTAGACTCAGTTCTGATCACAGTGTAGAATTAGGCAGCAGTTTTCCCACCTTTACTATATTTAGTAACAAAGATGTTGCCCTTTTTATGCTCTCGGTTTATTGTTAAAAGAAAGTTATCTTTTATTTTTAGTAAGATGAGGAGGAAGACAAGTATCTTTGAAGTTTGCTGCTTTTAACAGGATTATTTGGCACACGGATGTAAATATGCTGAGAACCTTCAGGAAAATTTCAGCAAGACCAAGAACATAACTTTCATCAAGTACAGAACAGTTGTTTAGGCCACAATTATTTGCACTATCTGGTGGGCTGATACGGCTCCAAAACATTGAAATTATACTTTCCCAGAAGCAAACAGCGTCTATCTTGCTCGGTTTTTCAGCTTGTGGGTGGCTGAAGACTGGGTTAGCATGGCTAACATGCTACAGATTGCAGCTGCTATTTTAACCACAAAATTGTAGACCACAGAGACCCTAAGCCTTTAAGCACCAGTCTCCAGTGTGCATTCAATATTACGCTGGAGAAAGCATGCCAGCTTTGTCACCTCTATCAGATGCTGCTCACGTTACTGCATAGTACTGGAGCTGTTTCTTCACAGGAACTGGAATTTCACTCCTTCTAAACAGACTGTGTAACCAGACTACAAGCTTGCTAGCATTTTTAATCGATACTGAGTGTTCTGCAACCTTTCTGGGTGCAAAACTGACATGGACACCGGTGGGAGAACTGTATGGCAGCATATCAAAGCCAGTGTGTGGCTTGCCACTGGAAGGAAATATTTTTCATAATATTTGACCTGAATAAGTCAGTTTTCCCATGAGGCTCTCCTCTTAAACTTCACTTCTCAATCAAGTCAGAACCAGACGGAGCAATTAGGTACTACTAAATTAAAATTTTAAAATAAGAAACCAGACTTCTTTGGAAGTGCTGTATCTCCCCTTTTTTAAGTCAAAAGGTCATCATCTGCTTAAAGTTAAAAGTACCGTTTCTGGATGAATTCCCAGCTTGATTAACTAAGAAATGCTAACCTCTTCTGCGTAAACAGGAAAATAATTCTCCAAAACTCAGCATTAATTTTGTAAGCAGAGGGCTTATGAATTCCGCAGACTATTGAACAAATAATTTGAAATATTATTTAAAAAAATCAAAGCAAAATTTAAGAGTATCTATTTGAATCCCTTTCTGAGTGAGCACTCCGCTGTATGCCATAATGCAGTAAAAAAAGACATTGTCTCAAATAATCTAGGAATTGCTAATACTTAAGTATTGATGGCAAAATGGACTTCTCAGCTTATCTGCTCTTGTACTGAAAATCATCACTAATTAACGTCAGTGTTTCAGAGCATAAAAGATTGACACAAGATCGGAATTACTGCTTATAAAACCAGGTAATTAAAAAGTTGGACTTTGGAAAAAAGATATGAGAATGCTGACAGCAATAGCAAGGTCCTCTTTGAGGCATTAAATAGCTGTAGACTATTCAAATACTTAACAATACATTCACGTTTTTACTTAACAATACACTCGCATTTTCTGGATATTTTACACAATAATGAAGAAAAAACATACATACCTGATTGATCTGAAAATAGCTTCCATCTGCTTCAATTCTGATCTTAGCTGCTGCTTTTCCAGGCTTTTTTTCCACTTTTACAGGTTTGATACATTCCTAAAAGAGAAATAAAGCCCAAAAGCGAGGAGATGAGCAACAAAGCACGGAAGAAGTAGATTTAATAGAAACTAGAATGATCAAACCCAAACAGTAGTTTGAGAGTGAATGCCGCTTACTCTCCCTTAAGCTATGCTGGATTTACTTACAGCGTCTATGACCACCAAGGGAAAACATAAAAGCAAAAACCGCTTACCCCTTTTTTACAGAAGGAACACTTTTCCAGCATTATACCAAAAACAGGGGACAATTTTGCTGTTCTTTCTGAAGAACACAGTTGTGTTTTATGGAGCCCTGAAAGGAACAGAGGCTTGCCTGCACAGTCCTCCTCTCTAAAATCTTACAGATGATCGTGCATTCTTCATTGCAAATTTTAACCGATGGAGGCGTGGTCACCACAGTCACCATGTGCCTCGTGCCAATGAAGTTTAATTTAATGCCCAAAGGACTCTGACGACCTCAGATGGACTGCTTCCAGTTTTCTGTATTGTTCTGTGATGAAGTCCCAAGGGTTTTTTTTCATTTTGTGCGATTTTTATTGTTTAGGCACCTTATGACTCCTTGTCCTACTTCTACAGCTATGGTTCTCTTTGCCTTTTACCATCCTTGCTCTGCCAACATCTTCTGTTCCCCCCGCCCCATTAACCCAGCTTTACTACATTTTGCAAGATTCAGAGACTAGCAGGAACAAGTCATTACAATTCTTCAGTTACACTCACTGAATAGAACAATGATCTCCACTTGAAACAGAAAAGCACGTTGCATTATTTACATGAAAGACTTCACTAGGAAACCCTGGTACTGCAAGGAGAGTTAATTTGCTATGTCCCACTCCACTGATCTCATTTCAGGATAGTTTTTCCGCTGTACTTGTCAGCAAATACATCCAGGATTATTATTTTGTACTTTTGCTAGTGCTTGAAGACTCTGAAAGGAATAGTCTTGACCCATCCTTGCTGCTCACTCCCTGCTCTCTGCCACCCGCTCCTGTACGCTGGCACGAGCACCTGTGCGGTTAAGTAGTGTGCAAAGAAACTTGTTTAGGCTTAAGGGTTTCTTTTTTTGGGGGGGTCTAGATTAACATTTAATAGGGCAGTTTCCAGACCGGGGTGGGAATGACCGACTGGCTGCTGGGCCAAGATTGCTCTCTTTAGCTGCTTACAGAGGCTTGCACCGATCAGCGTTGCTGCCCTCTGTTCCCTGCGCGCTGGCTGGAAGGGACAGCGAGGGATCTCCGTGTGCTTTTCCTTTGACCGCTCTATTTAACAACACACGAAGGACGTCCCAAAGGCGGCCGGCCTCGGCCCCTTTGGCCCCTGCGCGCTGCGGCACCTCCCTCACGCTGCCAGGCCGAGGGACGCTGCCCAGGCCGAGAGCTGCTGTGCCGGCCGGCGGCACGGCCCGGGCTGTCACCCACCTCCCCTCAGCGCCATCTTCTCACCCTCCCCAGGCGGCGCCGGCAGGGCTCACCCCGCGGCTCCCGGGGCAGGGCCAGGCCGCCCCCTCACAGGGCCGCGGCCGGCCCTAGCAGCCCCCGGCCCTGGCCGGCCCCGGCCCGCACCCACCTGGGAGGGCCCGATGTAATCGTCCAGGTCCGTCAGCTGCAGCACCCCGCTGAAGGGAGACGCCATCCCGGCCGCGCCGCCGCCGAGCGCGGCAGCCAGCTGCGGGGGCGGGGCTGCCACACTGTCGTAAAAAGGGGAAAGGCCACGCTGCCGGAAAGGACTGCGGGGGCGGAAGTGCGCATGTGCGGGGCGTGCGTCTGCCCGTCGCTCTGCGGGGGGGGCGCGCATGCGCAAGGCGTTCGGGCGGGCGGTGGGGCGGGGAGGTCGTGATGGCGGGCGGGGTGCTTGAGGCAGGGAGATTCTACTGCTGAAAGGGCAGGGCACACCGCAGGCAGGCTGCCTGCAGGGCCATTGTTGTTTTATAGGCTACGGTGGAAGGTGTATTAGGCCGAGGTAAGATGTAGGCACTACAGAGAGGGAGGTATCGTGGCCCTTGGCCTTACGAACAGCGTGAGGCCTGTGCTGGGCTGCTGCTTCTTGCAGAGAGTAAGCCGTCAAAGCCCTCGAGCTTGTGGGGATGGCCTGGATACCCGTCGCCCTTCTTGGGACTGTGCTCCCACCAGGGTGGCAGCTGGTGAGGTTCCTGCCTATGTGGCACGGGGATTCGAAGCTGTAAATCCCCCCTGAACAGCTTGCTGTGTTCATGCAAACGCATGGTGTTTTGTGTGTTAGAGGTTCAAAGCTCAGTGTGAGAAATGATTAGTTCCTGGAAGGAAACAATTTTATTTACATGAGAAGCAGCAGAGAAAGTGGCGTAACAATTTCGCAAGGTTGCTGGTGAGGCTGTAGTGCTGTCTGGTTGAGAACTTGGCATCTTCTTGATTGCAGACCCTGCTTGGAGATTTCCCTGTCAGTGGTGTTTTGAGGAAAGCCTTGCAAATTTGGGCTCTTACAGAATGCAACCTAATACACATTAACAGGAGCTTTATTTAACAAAAAAATGTCTTTGGCACTGTTTGTAGAAGTACCCTGAGGTACCTAATGGAAAGTGCTGAGTGCAGTGTGCTGTTAATCAGCAGAGCTGTGTGTCATTTCCAGGCATAGCTGCAGGCAGAGTGCAAGGAGAAACTGGTAGTGTCTAGGGCCTGATCCTGAAAGCGCTGTTGGGTTTTGTCCTTGCAGCCTCAAAAGCTCTGGTTAAGGTGTGAAGGTGGGGCTCCAGACAACATACTTTACCGACAAATGCACCAGACTATGCAGATTTCTACATGACTATAACATCCTGCAGGTGCGCCTCTAGATTATTGTTAAGAAGTGATGAGCTCTGAAGAAAGTAAATGCCCTTGTTGATTGAAGTGTTGTGTAGCTTTCTCTGTGCTAGAATACCTTACCATTTAGGGGTAGGATATAATCTTACAAAACAGTGTTTAGTAGCCAGAGGGGGAGAACACAGTGAAAAATCTGAAACGTGTGGTTTTTCATAGATGTTGTTGCTCTTCCAGTTACAGGAGGTGCTGAAATAAATATTAAGGCACCTAATCAGCTCTGAATCCACAGAGATTTTCCACAGAGACAATGATCTGTTCAAGGGTCTGGAATAACTGTACCACCTCCTGATAGCTTTTCCATAAGCCCATTTGGAAATGTGTTACTAGTGGAGTAGACTCCCAAGGGAAGGAGTGAAAGTCATCTGCAAAGTCGGTTACAATTAGGTTGTGCAAGGCACATGCTGTGTGCAGCAGTCCTGCTGCTCCTTCATGGCGAACTAAGTGTGACCCAGTGTGACTTTCCACTTGACCCTGCATGCGGTATTCTGTGCAGTGATACTGAGCTTACAGCGGAGTGTATGCCAGGAGATCCCACTGCAAAATCTGGCACATACTATCTTGCATGTGATAAGCTATTATTTTCTATACAGTGGGAGAGGATCTGCCGTCGGGCAGACAAGGAATAACCTTTTTATATACTTTTGCTATGCAGATATAAGCCTTTTGGAATTTGTTTGTGCTCTAAACAAATATAAGGGTGTCAGTACTAGGGAAAACTTTATGGTAATTCCTAAGTCCTCTTTCACTCACCTGCTGATGGCTGTTGTGAATATCCTGCTTCAACGTGAAACCCCAGATTAGGTCCCAGCAAATCTTGCAGGCTCTGAGCGCTTAGTTCCTACACAGGAAAAATAATACTACTAGAATTAGGTACATTCATACAAAATCATGTGGAGTTGCTTGTTCAGTAGTTACATAATAGAGACACTTAAGCTGTATGGCAACGCTTGGATCATGTTAGCTGTTCCCAGGCAAAGTGCAGGCGGGATTGTACAAGAACCCGCTCTATACGGAGGCGGTGGTGGTTCCAAGGCAGAGCTAGAAGCAATGCTCAGTTTTACTGTGCGTTATGTTCATTTCTTCTGGATTAAGGCCTATGAATGTATTAGTGACCACAATGGGGTAGTTGGTGGCAAATTTGATGACATCTTGGGCTGTGATTTGGCCTTCGTGTAGGAAATTTTAATTTCTCTGAAGCCCAGTACAACATGTTGTTACCAAGAATGAACTATGGCATGGCTGATGGCTCCGTACAGACTTTCAGCTCAATACCTTAAATTTGGCATTGAAGCGAACAAGATCTTGCATGGAGGATTGTTCTATGAATTTCCCAAGATTTATTTCAATCCAGTTTCTTACTCCTCTTTGGATGTCACAGGCAATCCCTAGAAAGAGGAAAAAAACTGCAGGTCTATTGACAAGGCAGTGTTACAAACTAAGACAACCTATGTCCTTTCAGGGCAGCCATGATGCTGCTAATGAGAGGCACAGAAGTAGGACACCATTCCTGTGGGTGTTGACTGGTTTAGATTATTTGTTGAATTAAGAGACTATCGGAGCCAATTCTAACTCTGGGAAATATCCCCATGCAGTGCAAGTAGGACCCACAGAGAGGACCAGCTCCAAGGAGGCTTTAAATCAAATCTGGGCCTGCTCTGTTCCTGCTCAGTGAAGTCGGCTTCAGCCATGTGGACAGCTGAGTGAAGGTAGGAACCCATGACTGATGTTTTGTAGCCTGGAAACAAACTCTGTGATCACTCTCTATCCTTTGGGCTTTAGAATTATTCCACTTCTTTGGTGCTGTTACCTGTTGACTGCGATTGTTGGCTCAGGTAGGTTTTAATGTAGCTGTTATATATGTCGATTTTGTTGGAAGGTGAAAGGGACTCATAAGTGGTGTTGAATCCTTTGACTCTGGGAAATAAAAGAGGACATTTTCAGAAAGGAACTGCATTTGTTTGGAGTTTGAAGGAAGTTGACCCACTGTTTCCAACCTTCTGCGTGGCCTGGGTGGTGCCGGAGGCTGTCACATCTCTTAGTTGGACTTCACAGAAAAGGCTCATAAATATTTCCGCTTACATGAACAGAAAAACGTTTTAGAATATATGGGACTTGCTCACAGCTTTGCAACAGTGACAAGCAAATTAAGTGACCTGGAAGATCTCTATGCAATTCCCGCCTAGTGGTTCTGTGTTTGGTTTTGGCTAATAAACAGAACGGTAAGGGAGTCAGAGCTCAGTCCTTCTGTCTTAGAAATCCAAAATGTGGAGGTCTCAGCTGAAACACTAGCTTTTAACTGTCATAACCCTAAGAGTCATGGTAAACTCACATTGCTTGATAGGAATCACAGGAGATGTTGGTCCCCAGCCATCCCAGATGGGTTTTGTTCATACCAGACAGCAATAAGGGCAGCCGCTGCTGGAACCAGGTTGCCCAGCTTTCACTGGAGAAATTTTGGAGTTCAGGTCTTAGCTTTAGCAGTACTGTCTTCAGTATCACATCTCTGACCGGCATGCTGGGTAATGAGGTCAGATTTACCTGTGGTATAAAGAAGAGCAAAACCATCAATATGGCTTGAGGTTCTGGATAAGCATTTAAATCAGAAGAGGCTATTAAGGAAACATCTGCAGCATTATCATTAGAAAATGAAATATTTTAGTTGCCTGTCCCTATCCAGGGTTTAAGTCTATTTTCTTGATCACTAGCTTGCCCCTCGCTGAGATCTCTCCTTGTAAAATTGTGTAGTATTTACCACAGCTCCTCTCTGCCTTTCAGCTGTTACGTGTAGACAGCTGCCGTTACATTCAGAGCGCAATGTGAGCTCTACAGTGAAGGCAGTTAATCACGGCATAGACTTTCCCCCAGCACAGTGACATGGGAGTTGGAGAATACCTGGGATCCGTTAGGACTGACCTGGCGAGCACACGTGTTAAACCAGCTCATGTATCTGTCGACTGTGTTATAGGATCCGCACTCGAGTATTGCCATGATTGAGAGTGTGTCTTCCAGGCTGGTCAGCGTTGAGTTAACAGTCAACTGTGCCATCTCTTCTGGGGTATCAAGATCAGGAACTTTAAACTAAGAAGAAACACTTGTAAAAGAGTTGTCCAACGGCCACGTTTGTTGGTATGTCTAAAGCAAAGTCCTCCACCAGACAGTCAGGGAGAGAGAATGTCTTTGTGGTACTGCAGATGTTAGTGGGCAGTGCTCTTTGAGAAGGAGACAAAAAATAGGCCATGCCGGGGCACATCCAGATTTCCTTATGAAAAAGTGAGGTGGGAAATAGGCTTCTGCCACATCTGTTAGGAGGATAAGGGTAAAAAACCCTTCAGTTTTGTGTAAAGATCCTTCCAGGGGAGAATGTCAGGTAGCCCTCTGGAAGTGGGCAGTTACATATCAGCAGGAGTTCCTTGCTTGTGAAGTGTTTAGTTAGTAAATTAGTTTAAACATAATCTGTACCTTTTAAGTTTTTAGGAGAATCTGATAAAACTGCCTGAAAACCTGTAGTTAGCTAACACTTTTTGATTTGAGGTCTGCCAAGGACTATTCTTTTGGATCTTCAGCTTCCACTATCTCCTGTGTCCAGCATCCCTCTGTAATAGCCCTTTCTCTTCCACCTCATCACTTCTATTTCCTTTTTCCTTGCACCTTTCCCTGCTCTGTCTTGACCGTTTTTTTTATTGCCTTCTTTTCCACACTAATCCCTTTGACAGGGACGACTTGGCTGAGCGTTCACAGGACATTATCTGCTCCAGTCTTTAAGACCCTAAAATGAAGCTGTCAAATAATGGTTACCAGGTTAAAGGACGTTGTGTAAGGCTGGCTTGTAATTAGTGCTTAGTTTAATTGTGTGTAAAATTGAATGTATGCTGAGTCTGTATCTCTCTCTACCTGCGTACTAGGTGGTAGGTTTATGTTCCAGGGCTTCTGGCCCCTTGTGTTAGCCCAGACAGTACTGTCTGCTCTCTGGGAATTTAAATAAAAAGCAACAGGAAGCTGAGTAATGCTGGTGTTAATGCAATATCTTCCTTAGCAAGGTAAAGGTGTGGGACATTGCCAGACTGACTGTGTTTGTGTGCAGTTGTCTACCCAGTTAAAAGGCAACCTTGTTCTGAAATGTGATTCTGTAAAAGTGGTATTGAACGAACATTACTGTGTTTTCTTTCTCCTCATCCAGAACTGTTTGTTTTGCTGAGGGGGGGAAAGGTGCTTTTTTCTAGCTGCTCTGAAAAATTCACACCTAAAGACTTTCAGCACTGTATTTGAGAGCAAAGCAGTCATTGCTAGAAAGTTACAGAGCGTGCCATGCCGAGGAGGTTAGATGAATCAAGGCTTTCCCCAAAGCCTGATAGGTTTCAGATCACGTGTTCTGATACAGCATCGTTGCTTGCAGAATGAGGTAGACCGTAAGAGAATAGGAAATTATGTCAAAGCAATGGCAGAGTCTCCAGTTTGCAAGCCTTTTTGAGGCATCGTTTGTAGACCAGAAGCCTCTCACCATGGCTTTGAAAGAAGTTTCTTGTTTGCTATAGTGTATGTTCAAAGACAGAGAGAGGTCACTTTCTGTGATGAAAATGAAAGATTTTTAATGTGGCAGCATTTGGCAGGGAACTTGCTAAACAGAGCGAATGTCTGCAAGACGCGCACATCAGCGCTTCTCCTTCCAGAGCTTCAGCTACAGAATGAATGGGAATATTGGATTGAGCTGCTGTGGTGCAGATGGCAAAGATTAACACAGACAGGTTGTGTTGTTCAAGATTCTACTGGAAGTTGCTCAGATTCTGTGGATGTGGTAGGCTGAGATGTTTGGTATAGAACAGTATGCTTATCTTTTGACTTCAAGTAAATAGGGGAATTGTTGTGAGTTTTGATAATGTTGGTGCTTAAGATTTATTCTAAGTGTTAGAATGGAAAATTTTCTTTATCAGTATAACTCCCTTACAAAAGCTCTGTGTCTCTGCCTGGTATACGGTAATGGGGTGTGTTTTCAGTATCTCTGTAAGGAGTTAGCGAACTGGTTGATGTTTTGGGATTACAGACTTTTTAGTTTAGTTCAACCAGTAGCAACTAGTGTATTTGTACCACTACCTACTTTTTCAGTTTAGTTTAAGTACCATCAATAAGATTGTCTGAAACAACATGAAACATACCAAGTGGGCTGTTCAACATTACTTTATTGATGATTGGATAGGTAGTGTTACACAAATTCTTTAAACAAAATCAGCATTTTAATAAATACTAGAGTGTATGAAGTTAAAACATTGTCTAAGGTGTGTTTTACAGCTGTGCAGGATTTTTTGTTTTAGAACATCACAGTTACATTATTGTAGTTACAGCTTGGTATCATCATGTAGGCAGCTTGAAAGATTAATTCAGTGCGTCCTCAGGATGTGCAACCCATTGCTACTGATTAGACTAGACTAAACTGAGAATACTAGAATGTATCTGGTATTTTAGCAGACCTGAGCAAATAACCTCTAGTATTTTTGAAGACAAAGTGTAATTTGGAGAGTCATTCTCTGGGGGAATTAGGAAAGGCAATACTCCCATGAACAGTTTTACTGTGGCCTTTAAGCCAATTTGATTTTAAAGATGATTTAAAAGAAGTTCCCCTCACCACTCGTAGTGGAATATGCCTCTATATTTCAGACATATCCCAGGCTCTTAGCATTGGTTCTGATAACCAGCGATAACAATTAATATCTTCCATCAAAGAGAGGCTGTGACGAGAGAAACAAGCAGCTGGAATGTGTATTTCAACCCCTGATGCTGCACATGGGTCATATCTAGTAATCTCCCATATAAACCCAAGATGATCCCTGCTTTAAGAGGTGCAGCCACTGTGTGAGGAATTGCCTGCATCTTGCCCTTACTGATTATTGTAAATGCAAAGCCCAGGAAGCTATCTGTTTTGCTTGGAAGCCGGTGCTAATTTTACTGTTGTTCAGTGCATAGACTAGTAAAACTTACTCCAGCGATGTCTGGGTAAAAGGTTTGAAGTTCATTTAGTTTAGCTACTGAACAGATCTCTCCCAGATTCTTTTGCAACCAGTCTTTGGTCCCAGTTGTTCCATCCTGGCACGCTGATCCTGTAACCAAAATGGATCCGAAGAGTTAAAAGCCACAACATATACTGAAGGAGGCATCTAGACATCCTTCATGTGAGTGATTAAATATCTGCTTACAGAAGAATGGCTAACCTTCTCCCTATTGCAAGTGCAGGGTCTGATCTTCTGCTCTCCGATTCACTTCCAGACTGGGGAAATGGTTACACCAAATGCAAATCCCATTCTCTGCCTATATCCTATTCATTCTATAGTATCATACCTCCTTACACCAGTATTCCCTGTAGCTTCCAAACGAGAAGTGATTTCCCTTCCTCTTTCACAGGGTTGTCGTGAACTTCCCAGGGTTGTAATGAACAGCAGAAGTGACTGAATCTCAGTGTTGGGAAGATGTGTGATTGTTAGGCGTAAAAATCTTCAATGTTTGGAATACAGAAGGTGCTCCATACAAATAGTAGTGCTGTACTGGGAACTTATGTGTAGGCTCCTTACCTGAGTCTGTGAACTGGGCTGTCAAATAGGCCTTCTGAAACTCATACACGTCGTGTTTCTTCCTTGCTGACAACACTGGGTAGACTCCATCAATTGCTGCAGTGCTGGGGAACAAACCATATAACAGATGATTTCCGTGTGGGTAAAGCAGCAGAGGTGAGCATAGTGGGGTGAGGAGAACTTCTTAATACTGACAAACCAAAGGTGGCAGATGGTAGTAGCTGGCCTATAGCATGTGGGTAATCAGTTTTGTTTTCTGCTGGGCCGTATAATTTATGGTGTGCTTGAGAATAAGGATTCATATTTGGTATCCGGCTACAGGAAAATGCCCCTTTTAGAGCAGAGTCATGGACTGGTTTCGGTTATTCCCAATGATAAACATGAAGGTAAAAAGCAGCTCTTGCCTGCTCAGTCACTAGTGATGCAAGAGCGACTGTCCTTGTAGCCACACACAGCTAAAGCAGCTGCAGCCCTGCGGGCAGGCACTTACAAAGCTTGGTAGTATGGGCACGGCATGCTGAGTGGCAGCAGCTCCAGCACGGTCGCGTTCACGTGGGGGAGCAGAATGCGCAGTCTGTGCAGCCACGTAGCTGTGTCTTCCAGGGACATGTCAGTAATTTGTGGGAAGATGATCTCGGCTGACATCATTAGCATTGTTTCTCGAACTTTAGTACTTCCTAGGAAATCAGAGCTCTGAGGAAGGAGGAAGAAATTGAAGCGGGTGATGAGCAGAGCTGTTAGAAAGCCTTGAATATTGAAGCTAAGCAGAAAAAGTGGTGAAGGAAAAATTGGCAAAATAACCACAATTTCTCTTCTTTGCTGCCCTCCTCCCCTTCCTTCCTCTCCTGTTTAACAATAAAAGTTGGAAATATGACCTGACTGTGTCCTTGTTGGGGAGTTGACCTTGGCAATTCAGGTTTTCTTTTGTCAGCAGAGTTGGACAGCAAAACAAGCCAGGTGCTTGAATTTCCTTTCCCTTAGGCTCCCACAGCCGCTGCTTTTGTTATGGTAGTTGGCAGGGTGGTCACACTGTGTATAAAGCGAGGCTGGGGCATGCTCAGGCTTCTCAGCTTGGCTTATTGTTAACTTGTACGAACAGTCTCAGCCCAGCAGGACCAGGGCAAGAGCAGAGTCTGTCTCTTGCTCACTCATACACAAATGTTTTAATCGATGTTCACAATTCTAGGGGCCTGGTCCAGACCCTTTCATAAATCATTAGACTACCACAGATCAGCAGTAGAGAAGCCCTTGCTGTTTACATCCCGGCTCTAGGTTGGCATAGTGGATGATGTGCTTCCCAAACTTCCTCTGAGGTGGAACTTTTTATGCTGGTCTATGCACAGAGGTTAAGCCAGAGTAAGGGCTGGACTGAGATCAAGATCATACTGGAGCAGGACGATACTCCTTTCTGGCTCATCTTCCAGATTTACTTTATATCTGGCCATGAGAGTCCCGGAGTTGGAAGTCTTAAAGTTCACCTGTGACCTGTTCTGCTCCCCAGGACTCAGTTATCACAGGCACTTGGGTTACTTACCTTCAGGACAAAAGTGTTGAAGTTCTCTAGGAAGGCACTGAGGTACTGGAGAGGCTCCTCCTTGTTCTCAATTACCTCCAGGACCATCTGGATGGCTGAGGGGCTGTAGATGGTCTTGCTCTGAACAGTCAGCTGGGCCAGTGCCTCAGCTGAGAAAAGGTCTAGGGAGTCATGCTGAAGAAGACAGACCATAGTGAGGCCTGGAGACCAAGCCACAGCATTCTCCCCCTGCTCATCTCTCTCAGCCCACCTGAGCTTTGACATATAAGGAACATTACTTTCTCTCTGGACAGGGTTTCAGACAATAAGCAGTGCACAGTGTTTACTGGGACTAAATTTAATAATAGCTGTTTTCTGCTGCTAGACAGGTGATTTGTGAGAATGTTCTCAGCAGACCATGTGTCATTTAATATCTGCTCTTCCTGTGTCTTATCAGCCACTGCTGTCTGGAGCTTGTCACTGAAATCCTTGTCTTCCTATGGAATTTATATTCTCCTGATGAGATGGTTATCTCCTAGAGGCAGTGCTTTTGGCACTATTTTAGCATTAAAACTTAACAAGAAGAAACTTAATGAGAAAAAAATGGAAGTGCATAGGAGAAAGTGAGCAACACAAATAACAAATGAATTCAGTTGAACTCTGTTCCTGTCAGCTTGTTTCATGGCTAAGAATAAAATGCCAGATATTTTGTATCTAGCCCTTACCCCATGGAAGTTGCTCTTCAGTGTTGCAAAATCTGAGTACGATCCAAAAGCAACGAATAAACCAAAATACTGCAGCAGCCATTCTCTGTCCGCTGCACTGCCCTGTGTGCAGGCGGAGCCTGCAAAAGGAAGAGCAAAGCTCAGAAGATACATAATTTCTTTCACTGGATCACTGAGGCATGTAATACTGTGAGTTCCCATTGCCAGTGAAATATATATTAGTTCATAATGCTACCAGACAGGAGACGGGGGAATCACTTAGCCTATGACCATACTGGGGTTGCCAGATTCCTGCAATGTCAGCATGTTCTAGTCTCATTCTTGATACGGCTTCTGCTTTTTCACCTCAGCTCTCTGTGCTGTCTGAGGAAGGTTTCAGTCCTCCAAAGAGGAGGATGGTGCCTTTCTCTGACCACTGTGAGCTGAAGGGCTAAGCAGCAGGCTGAGGAGTGAGGGAGGACTCCATTAGGTATTAGCAGGAGATTCAGCTCAATTGTCCTCTGGGGAAGCAGCTTATCCAAAGGTAGAGACACTTCTCTGTCTACTGACTTTGGGGGACCCTAAAGGCCTAACCAAAAGCATTGGTTAGGCACTTAACTGTCAGATTGCTAAAATAATATAATGACTCTTTCCCACAGAAAGAACAGGTCTGCATGTCACCTGAAATTAAGGACATTTTACGAGGTGTCTGAATCTTTCCACCTTTCTGTGTTCCTGAATACCTGGAGACGAGCAGGCCCGGACATTTGTTACCTGCGTTCTGCAGTTGGAAGTGAAGAACTCTCTTTATGAAGGAGTAGATGTGCTCTGGATTCTCGTAGGGCACTTGGGCTTTGTGTTCGTTCAGGATCTTCACTCTGCAGGACATGGATAGTTAGGGTAAGCCACCTGCAACCGAGTAATCCACAGCCCCTGGGACAGAACCCACAGAGCTCTCTGCCAGTGAGTGGAGAGGTGTTAGGGCTGCATTCAGGGGATGTTTCCACTCCCTTGATGCCAGGGAACAGACACTTCAGTAAGAGCATGACCAAAACTGCTTCTTCAGGAGATTAGGCTCTTTGGTTGGTTTTATGTGGATTTGCAGGTGTAGGGGAGTGAAGCAGAGTCTCTGCTTAGGGTCTTCTGTTTGTGGCTTGAAATGTGAAACTGCAGTGGCAGCCAAGTAAGATCATAATGGTATTTACCAAACAAGAATCTCAGGTTTGGCACTGGTTGTTTGGGATAGTGGAAGCTGCTCTCCTCACCCAGTGGTTGGGCTCCCATCTTTACAGGCAAAGAGAGAACTCTTCTGAGTGTCACTGAAATGATAATGGACTTGATACCTACATGGCTGCAAGAGAGTCGCATGTCATGTCACTGGGTAAGAAGCCAAGATTCTGTGCGTTGAGGCTGCTCAGGAAGAGGCCAAGCCTTCCTCCAAACCAGGCAACATAGTCCTCGGTAGAGAAGAGCTCAAATACTGTGCTTAAGTGACAGAAGATCTGCCCCAGGATGAATCGTCTCACATCACCATGAGGAAGCTGGGATACATTATGCTTCAACCAAAAGAAAAAGACATCATTAAAAGTGTGCAATGCAGTTAATATTAAAGGTGGGACTGGTAAAAAGGAGTCAAACTCACGGCCGAGAAGTACACGACAGTTCTGAGATAAGAGGAGTCTCCAGTAAGGTTAAGACAAGAAGATGCAATTAATTTAATTTGCAAATGCAAAGATTGCTGCTGTGTGTGCAGTTTTGGTGGCTTGTCCACTCGCTTGCATGTGGGGCTGCAGTGACTGCATCCAGGGCTCGCCTCTTCCTGGGCAGTTAAGGGTGCATGTACACAAACAGCATGTGGCCTATGGATACAGGCTCCCGGGGGATCCCCTGAGGATGCTCATGGCTATAGGTAGTGAAGGATACAGGGCTCTTACTGTTTGATCAAGGAGACCATAATCCAGTGCCTACACAATGACTCCTTCGTTCTTTCCCTGAGACTTGTTAGTCTTTGTGACAACACTGAAATTCATACCGGGTTAAAGAGTGGCAGTACTGCAGAGAATCTGTATCCCTCCCAGGATGGGACCTGGACTAATTAAGAGTTGTGGCCTCTTCCTACACCTGGAACCTCAGCTCCCACACCAGTATGCGCTTCATGTGTAAACTGTTTTATTCCAGCCTCTTGAACAGGAGGTGAAGCTGCTACCTGCTTTGCAGCTGCGTTGAATGCATCCATGAAATCCCCAATGGTGCGAGAGCTCAGAGAGCTGAAGACCTTGCCTGCTTTGTCCATGTCACGCAGGACATCGCTAGCCAGCGTATAAGCTGCCAGTTGCTCTGGGCTGAGTCCTGCCACAGCGTCAATCTGTGAAATCCAATGTTAAAATTACTGGCCTTGCCTTATGACAGCAAGTATTTGCTAGCTGTGAAAGGCTGTCAGGCAGGGTTCGGGCCTTGCACTGGGCTCTGTCTTGCAGAGATACTTACAGTGCTGAAATCTGCATTCATGTCAGTCAGGTCTCTGTATGTAGCCAAGGAGCTGAAGGAGCCCAGATTTGTTTGTAGCCAACCCAAGCTTCCCCTGGTGTTCTCAACACATGGGCCACCTTTTAAACAAAGCATAATTCAAGGGTGATACAACCAGCAGTTCAGTCCCATGGTTCTGCTGTGGAAATAGCATGACTGTGCTGATACAGGAGTTGCCCAGGATGTCTAGGTGCCTAAATCCCTCGGTGATATGTGCAGTGCTGAAGTGGCTAATGTCCAATGTGTGCCTTTAGACGTGTAAGTATACCTGGTAAGGAAATAGCATTCCCCTACCTTTTGGCAAAGGCGTAGGGATCAGAATGTTAAATTTGGGAGATTCTCAGATATTGTGGTAATGGCAGCCAGAGAAGTGCCAATGATGGTCCAGATCTCAGCTGGTGAGCTGCCACTGCAGTGAAGGGAATGATTAACAGGAGGGCTTGTCCTAGCCTTAAGGAGAAACACAGCTCCATCTGCAGACACTTTTGTTCCCCTGCTCACTGTGATAAGCTACAGGGCAAAAAGCAGTTGACATCTTCCAAATTTAACTGGATTTTCTTTTTCACGGGTCTGTGCCCAGCATCCAATAATTTTGTGAGTAACTTACTGCTTCTGACAGAGATGCAGGGAAGTTACGGGAGGGAGGGAGTGTGGGACACCTTCAGCATACCTCCTTGAGAAGCCTTAGCAGACAGGTAGCTCTTTGCAAAGCTGTAAACATCCTGGTGGCTAGCGGGGGACATCTGTTGAAAGCTGGCTTCTAAGCCACTCATTCTGTGAGAAAAGGGAAAGCAGGAGGTTCATTATAGCAGTAAAGCCTTGGCTTTGGTGACTGAAGTCACCAAAAGTTTGTAACATGATTGCACACAAGAACTCTACAGTCTATGGCCTGTTTTCTCAGTGGTAGCCAAACTTCTTTCTTTAGATGAATTTGCATTGTTAAAGAAGCATCATTATACCAAATTTGTAGTTGTATAGAGATGACACAGCACTGGTCAGAAACTGGAGCTGTGAGAGAATGAAGCTGTTGGGAGTGAAAACGGGAAGGAAGGGTGAACCTGGGATTTTTAAGAGCCACAATATAATTTTGTTTCTGTATTCAGACAGGATCAAGCAGGGCAATGGGAATTCTCTTGCTATGTGCAAAAGCTGAAGTGAAAAGAGAAGTCGAAGTGAATGCAGGCAACGGAGTACTCACATAATTTGGTATATTCTACAAGGTATGTTCCTTGGGATAGCTGCAAGGGCAGAGGCATTTATGCTGCCCAGCCACAAGCTGAGCTTGTTCTGGAACCAGTCCTTATACTGGGAAACGCTAAAAGTCGTGAACTGGTCTTGGAGTTTGCGAAAGATTGCACTGAACATGGCATCTCGGACTTGCAGGTTTGCCAGGGATGGTAAGCCTTGCTGCAAAACAAAGCAAGTAAGAACACAAATCAGCTGTGACCAGAAGCTGTTTCCCAGCTCTTGCTGTAGCAAGTGTGTAGGTCTGGGTGTAATAAAGCATTTGCCAGGGAAACCAGCTCTGGGCAGATATTCTCTAGGTTCATATGGGCTGAAGCCCAGTAGCTTCTGCAGGACACTGTTCTCACAGTTCATTGTGTGCTAAAACAACATCCCCATGCAAGGGTTGGTGTCTCACCTGAGAAGCAGTGGCCACAAACTCAGCAACAAAGGCAGAGATGTCCAGAGCTGGCCTGCTCTCCAGGGAGACCAGGAGGGTTTCAACCATGCTGGTATCATCCAGGACTCCAGGGTCAAAAAATATGTGGGCGAGCTGGGTAGTGGTGAGATTGTCCCTTACACTGAACTGCAAAACCAATGGGACATGATCAGAGAAATAAAATGTTGCTAACAGCTGGAGACCTAAGCCGTAGAGTTGGCTGGATTCCCTGCGTTGGGAGGAAGGGTTCTGCTATGGCTGGAGCAACGTCTATTTACTGAATTAGGTCATCTAGGAGCGTGCTCAGCCTTGTGCATGCAAGGAGCTATAGCAGAGCAAGATGCAGGACCTGAGCAAAGGCAAAGCTCTCAGGTCTGAGTCAGAAAACAAACTAACCCCACTGAAATCTGTCATTAATCTGGTGAAATCTTCATAACGAGCATTGGCTGTGAATGCCCCCAAGTTCTTTTGCAGCCAGTCCAGACTCGTTTCCTGTCCCAAAGCACAGGCAGAACCTGCAGCACAGGAGAACAAAGGAGTGTCACTCACCTTCCCTCATGGTTTGCCAGAATGCACAGGAATGCTGATAACCCATTTTAGATTTTGGCTCATGTTACCTGTCACAGTGCGTTGGCTTTCAAGGAAGGTCAGCAAAGCGCTACAGATGCCTTGCTGATCCATGGGCAACAGGGACATATATACCTGGCTCAAGGAGGACACGCTGTGGAGGGAAATCACACAGGAAAGATTTAATTAACTACTTTCCAGCTAGTGCCATGATGCTATAGATGGGAGAGATGTTACTCCAGCATGAACAGCATTTCACGAAATGAAAGAGAGAAGAGGAGGGGAAAGCTTACTTGTTATGAAGTGACACATTGCTTAATTTCTTACCGGCTGTGATCTGTATGTGAAAGACTGGACTGCCGAGAGTGTTTGAGATAACTGTGCCCCAGGGCAGGATTAGCTCTGTGCAGATGTTTGTCTAGGCTGTTGTCAGAAGTCTTGAGAGACTGTGATAGTACAGCCTCCCCTAGTGATCTCTTTGTGTGCTTTGTGAATCCGTTAACCCCCTGAACAGCTCATGAAATGGGTAATTAGCCTCACTCCCTGTGTTGCCAGATTCATTTCAGAGTGTTTTCTGAATAGCCAATATAAACTGCTAGATCTGAACCATTTGCTGTAGATAACATAAGTCCCATGCAGATGCAGAAAGCAGAGCTGTGCCACGCCAGTGCATGAGAATAAAGTTGTGCCAGAAAAGGGAAATTCAGGACCAGATTGGAAGTGTTTATTATGGGCCCAACCCTACTGTTTGTTTTCCTGAGTCTTCCCTGGGTCAGAGCAGGACTGTTGTCGGCAGCGTGGTCTTCCCTGCTTTGTGTGGCCCAGACATGACTGTCTGTGTGGTTTCCTTCCAGTGCTGCCCTTTGGAGTTTATTTCTCAGCTTAATCTGTTTCATTAGACAGGATATTTCCTCTCATCTCTTCCTCGTATTTTTTCATCTTACTGCTCCTAGTTGCACTATTTTACAAACAGGTAAAATCTATTTAGTAGAAATTATAATTGACTTTGTACTGTATTAGCAAATGTTTTTATTTGCTTTTGCACAGTTTTACTCAAAGGAAGGAAGATCTGACCCTGGCTATTTTGTTTGCCTGATAGAGCATTTCTGTAAACGATACTTTCTTGCACAGATGTTCTTTAGCACAGTGCTGCCCTGGCAATTCCTTGCTCTTTCCTGACGATCCCCTTTTTTATTTTGCACACAGGAAAGAGGACGCGTCCCTTGTGTACTTACAGAGCTCTGAAACTGTCACAACCAGAAATGTGGGACAGGAAGAGTTTGGTGTCCTCCTTGCCAGCACTTGGCAGTAGCAGAGCGAGTCTTGCGAGCAAACGAGTCCATTCAGCAGGGCTGAAAGCTGCAAGTTCTGCCTCAATGTCTCCTGTGAACTGGGTGAGCATCTTTTTCCTCACATCGTTATTCTTAATAGTGGCTATTGCCAGCTGAAAGAGAGAAGTAGTGAGCATCACTGAGAAGGCAGGATTAAAAAGAGACCCCAGTGCAAAGCCACAGGCAATAGGATTGTAGAAAACGACTCTGAGCGAGTTCCAGAGAAGGGAAGATGCATCTTAGGGGCATCCTGTGAACCTGCCATATAGGCAGCCAGCACCAAGGGAGAGCTATCAGAGTCTCAGCAGGTGTCCCTGAGTGGTGCAGGGACACTGTCACTCCAGGGCTCATTGAAGGCACCATCTGCACGCTGGCCTCTTGTGACCACTCAAGCACAGGCAGATGCATGTCTCAGGTGAGAAGCAGCTGTGAGGATCAGCTTCCTCCACAGGGCCACAGATCATGAGGTTCAGTAGTTCTGCTTGGCACAACCTCAGTGTTGCCATGAGCATGCTGCTTGAGTTATCATCCAGCCATTAAGTCTTGGGTGCTGGCATTTGAATACGTGATGTGCTTTGTTGCAGTTGTTCATGCTTTGAGACAAAAGCTCAGAAACCATCTTTGAGGGTGTCTTTAAGATTCTGGATAGCTGAAGTCCACGCTGCATGGGTTTGCACTGGACTTGCAGTGTTAATACCCCTACCTGGGCTGCCTCTCTGTTGAACTGGTCTAAATACTGATAGATTTCCTCTGATGGTTTGTTGTGTAGTTTTGCAAGGATCTGACACATCTCTTCTTCATCATTAATGGCATCAGATGAAAGCGTCAGGGATGCTAGTTGTGGTGGGGATAACTTGTCCAAGACATCCATCTGTGGAAAGGGACACAAAGCAGACAGCAACCTTTTTAAGCATGCCAGAGTGATTTGTAAATGCTAGTGCTTCCAAGAAGACTCAGAACAAATCTGCAAGGCTGGAATATCCACAGGACTTGTAAAGTCCTTTTTCCATCAGGATGTGTAGTATCCCATTTCTGAATATTACTGTAGCTCTGCAAGTGTCACTAACCAGTGAAAAGCAGCAAAAATGTTTGTGATAATTAGACATTAATGCCAGATTATTTTTTAAGGAAAATGTCCCATCGCCTCCCGTGCTGCATGGAGCATAAAGGCATTGCAAATACTGGCAAAGTAGTGTGTTTTATGGTGGAACACCGCCATGTTCTCACAGTGAATGCTAGTGAAAAAAAAAATAAAAATACTTACTCCCACAAAGTGTTTGTTCCAAGTGACTAAGTCCTGATACTCAGCATATTTGCTAAAATTTCCAAGGTTTACTTCCAGCCAGTTCTGAGTACTTTGGGTTGCACTGCCGCATGCAACACCTGGAAAAATAATGACACTGGAAATGCTGGCAACTACATATTCTTCCCTGATGTTCTGACTGGAAACCTTAGTCACTCTTGCAGATTCCCATTAAACCTTTGCAGATAGCAGAACACTTTGAATTCACATTTGTATGAGAGAGACCAGAATCTTCATTATAAGTAATAACATTTTTGTGCTGTTGTCTAAATTTGTGCTTGTTTATCTTCAACAGTGTTGGGCAACCTGATGTTGTGGCTGGCAATGGTTAAACTTACTAGAGCCATCCAAAATACAGGAGGAGTTGTGAGAATCCCATCAGTAAGAGGAAAAGGCCATAGTGTTGGAGCAACGATGTAAGTATATGCTTCCTTTGCCTTTCTTGTCATTAAGAGCATCTCAGACATTACTACAGGAATTTCTGCTGCTTCTCAAGCCAACAGTGTGCTGGAAAGCTCTCAAAGGACATTCCCAAATTAAGACTTTTGCTGCCATTACCTGATTTCACTTTTGATGTCAAGAAGGTTTTACAGAATCCAAAAACATGGGGAATGTTTTCTGTGGAGATGCCAGCATAGATTTTGTTGAAACCCTTCAACCTGCAGGAGGGAGTGTCGGGATGGTCATGGGAAGTATTTTAATTTAATCACATCAGAATTTTCCAAGAACAAAAACTTTTCCATTAGAAAAATTTCAACAGCTTTCATAGTTGTTCATTATCGCAAGACCGTATCAGAGACGTTCTTAAGAAGTAATTGCAAAGTATCTTCAGATCAGACTGAACATAGCCTACCTATGTGATAAGACCATTTTTATTTTTAAAAAAGTATGCTCTCTACTTGGTGCAGTTGCTTAAGATAAAGGTCACAGAATTGCTAAGGCTGCTCTAATTAAAAACTTGTTGAGTTTCAGTGTATTTTTCATATAAGCCTGAAAACACTGAGTGTTTTACTGTGGTTACTTCTGCTTTTCAGCAGGAGCATTACATTCTGCTTTAGGAATATGTGATTGTATTGCCAGAATACATATACATATACAGCATAAGTAAATAGAAGCGCTCAGTTAACATAAATGTGTATGGAACGGTTGACTCACATTTGCTGATAGGAGTCACATGAAATATTGACAGGTATCTCTGCAACAATCATCTCATTCACTGCGTGCAACACATTTTGTAGTGTGTCTTGAAACCAGTCAGCAAAGCCACCAGCTTTCATCTTGGGAAAACTAGGACCTATTTTATGCAAGGCAGTGCTTAGGAGGAGATGTGCAAGGTTGCTGTTCTGAAGCTCCACCTGCAATCACACAACACCTTTTCAGAATAGTTGACATGTAATTTATCATGCTGAGCCTTCCCCAATTTAAGATACTGTTCAGGATTATTTCATATCTCTGCCTTCCTGCATGGGAAGTTGTTCTAAAGGTGACTGGGTTGGTAGCATCAAGTGAAGGACCCAAGCAGGGAACGCTTGGAAAGAGTGCATAGTGCTTGTTGTAGGTCTGTTTTGCCTGAGCTACACTGATACTTCCCATCACATGCTGCTATGGCTCAGTATAGACCCTTGGGGGAAGAACAGCTTGATGTCTGGACAGAAAACCAGAAGACTGCCACAACCCCAGGCCTTTAAGGACCAGCTATGTGAGGATTTGACCTGTAGCCTTGTCTCAGGCAGGTTTCCCTCTGATGACTGAGTGAGGCTGTAGGATGAGCCTTTCTTTTCTATGGTCAGGGCTGGGGTTTGAGTATCAGACATCAACGGGCATTGATTCAAGTAGCTGCAGTGTTTGGGTGGAGAGGCTTTGGAGCACAGTAAGGGAAGTTACCGATGCCATGTCATTCAGCGTGGCAAAGAACTTAGCAAGATCTGATGGCGTGCGTAGGTTGTCCATGATGGTGATCATGCTTGTTTCATCAGCCAGTGCCCCTGTTTCCAGTGTTAGCTGTGCCAGCTGAGCTGGTGACAGCTTTTCCAGAGCTGACATCTGAAAAGGAGCACAGAAACACCTGTATATTTATAACAGGGATCACTGTCAGTGCTGTGGCAAGACGGATCAGGTATGTTTACATAGAGAGGAGCTGACACTGCTAAGATACAGCAAGCTTCAGTATGCGACCTACCCCACTGAAATTTGGATTGAGTGAAGAGAACTCATGCAGAGTGGCCTGGGCACTGAAATAGCCATAGTTGGCAGCTATCCATGTGCTGCTGTTTGCATTTGGGGAACAGGTGACACCTGAAACGCAGAAGAGCCCACAGTCAGTAAATCACTCAACAGTTTCCTGAGCTGTTGGTTAGCCTGGAAACAAAGCCTGTCTAGTGATGGGACGGGAGGAACATCAGGTCCACCTCAGCTGGATTCAACAGGATGTTAGAGTGAGAGGAGCAAGCACAGTACATCAGAAAGCATCTTGTTGTCTATTGCCTGTCTAATTTCTGTTAGGACTTTTATACCACTGTCCATCACTGTAGCATCTAGGGACTTCACATGTAAAATTAATTGCAATAACAAGATCCTAGTGGACTTCACAGAGCGTCTACACAATTCCCTTTTTGCAGTTAAAACACTCTGCTTGTGTATAGTTTTTGGGTTAGAAGATTGCAACCCAGGAAGTATTTGCCAAGCACAAAGATTAAATTCTACAACGGGAGAAAAAGAAAAGCTCTTGAGTAGTGTGTGTGTGCTTACCTTGAGTGTTACGGTGGGTCTCCAGGAAGTTGTGTATTCTGTGATAGATGGAGAGTCTCTGGTCATCTGTGTAATGCTCATACACTCTGTCCATTGATTGCACACTGTATCAACACAAGAGCAGAAGTAGGGAATGGGCCAAACACCTGCAGAGAGCACTTTCAGTTTGGAGGACAAATTCAGATGTATACAAAACATGAGCTGAAAGGACTAGTGTCAGTAAAACTGAAATGTTGAATTTGATCTAAATCAAACTGTTGCTTTTCCTCCTTGTTTCCTTGGTAACCTCTTGGAAAATAAGATGAAGGTATACTCAGACATTTTATGCTAATCTGATGAATGGTTTTGGCTGATGCAAAACTGTTGTGAAGCTCAGTACGCTAAAAGCAGTAAGATGTCAGATACTCTGGAGAAAGCAACCCTGTTGGTTTGGCGGGGTAGCGAGAGCTTGGCCACCCTTAGGGAAGCTGGCTGCTCATGACTCACAGGTTTTGATGAGACTGGCAGTCAATATCCAGAGGCAGGAGCTGCAGATAGTTGGCATTCATAGCTGGCAGGAATAGCTGCAGCTCCGAACCAAACCAGAAGGCATATTCGTTGGCTGTAAAGGTGCTGAGTGGTAAAGATTTAAAAAGCAAATCGAAGAGCAGCTCACGAATCCGGGGGTCAGGAAGGATAGTGAGATCCCTCTGGAAACACAACCAGCACACAAAAACTGATTTTAGCAATTACTGCTTTCCATAGGTAGATTAAACTGCCTAGTGGCAAGAGAAGTTTCCTCTTCTCCCCATCATGTGGTGTGCAGTTTTCAGGAAGCCACCAGTGTTTTAGCGTGAATGCACACTAGTGCAATACAGCATAACACTGGAGCAATGAATTTTGGAACTGAATGAGATCATTATTGTAGTGAATTAATGAAATAACTGTGCTCTACATTTTCCAGTAGAAAAGCCATTTGACCACAGCCTTAGCTAATGAAGATTGTTATTCCTCTTCTGTAAGGGATGAGTTCTGAGTTGAAGGGAAACCAAGATACTAAGTAAACATTGTGAGAGAAAATAAATAACCTTTTTACATGAGTAAGGTGTCTGCAGTGTAGCCCATAACATGCATAAGAATAATCACTTTGTCTGGATACTCCTCTGTGAAGCCCAGGCACATGAGCTCTAACCTAGCGGTCCAGAGCCCAGGGTTTACTTTGCTGTGAGAAGGAGAGTTTGTCTCCATTGTGGGATTTTTAGTATTTCTGAGACTTGTAACAGGATGCTGTTCTCTGGGGTGGGAGCTTTTACTGTACCTCTTCTGCTGCAGCGTTCAGCTCCATTATGAATTCAGTCAGCTCCTCAAAGGAGCGTTTCTCCATCTCCAGCAAAATCTGGACAGTAAGGCGTTCCCTCTTAAAAGCATTTGTGAGAACTGTCATCTCTCCAATTTGTCTGGCAGACAGGAGGTCAAGAACTTCATACTAATGAGGAAGGCACAGCAGAAAGAATACAGACTTAGAGAGCTGGTTACTTGTCCACTAATTACAGTTCTCAGCCATGTGCATAGTTCATTGTTTATGTTTCTGACTGATAATGACTCAGAGCCCTAAAGCCACCTGAATGTCCCCACAGTGCTACACAGCACCAAGTGAGAGCATTCCCTAGCCTGGGTGGATAAAAACCATGTTATGTCCTAACACAGAAGACTGAGGGTAATGCTAATCATCAGCTATTGTAGCTAACTAATGTAATAGGTGTTCTATTCTCATTTGCTAATCACATAACTTACTCTACTGCAGTATTAAAAACCTGTATGGCAATGAGTTCTGCAGAGGAGTGGAAAGCGATGGGCTAAGAAGTGCCTCTACTTGATTCTTACACTCATATAAAATGCGTGGAAGAATCATGAACTGCATTTAATACTAAAAGCCTGCAGGAAGTCCTCCTGATTTCTTTGGCAAGGATCTTCCCTTGGGAATAGTTGTGGAAGAGGATAATACCTCCTGGAAGTTCAGCTTGTGAAAAACATTCGATACCTTTTCAGAGCTGAGTGTGGAAACCTTGTAAGAAAAGGCTCTTTGTAAGATTCCTAAATAGTCGTGGGTTTGTCTTGGTTTCTAGTCTTGGAGTGTCAGTGTTGGCAGAAACAAGGTTAAGAGGATTATAAACTGTAGGGTTATGTCTGAAGGTTATAATGAAAAATTTTAGACAATGTTTTTCACTCACTGATTTCATATCAGGACTGAAAGCCCCAAATTTTCCACAGACTGTTTATAAATGTTGTGCTGTCAGAGCTACGTGTATCCTTACCCCATTGAAGTCCTTGTAGAAGTCAGCGAGGTCACTGTAAGGAGCAAAATATAAAAATCTGTAGAAGATAAGTGCCAGGAAACTTCGGCTGCTGTCATAAGTGCCAGGAAATACCGTTTCTGAGAAAGTACAAGAAGTCTGTCAGTACACAGTGGTAACCGATCTTTTTCATCAGTGCTCCACAACGTGGGTGAAAAACAGGTCTGCAACCTATGCTGTCCCTCAGTCCTGCGCAGCTGCAGACCGTGGGGGATTCGGCATGCAGAGGGCTTTGGGGAGATGTGGGTGACAGGTAGGGCTGGGGATCCCCGGTGGTTGTGGGGCTGGTTTGGGCACAGTGAGCTGCTGTTTGCCGTGCGTTTCTGACAGCTACCAGGGGTTCCTGGTAGGGTGTTACTGGGAGAGTCGTGGTGCTGAGGCATCATGGAAGAGAACAGATGCCCAAGAGTTTTGGTGCCTTGATTATAAGCTGCAGTCGATATCTGATGCTTCAGAGGAAGGCCAGTGCTCTGCCCTGGGAAGCCCAATGACTGAAAGGCCACTGGGCAACCTCCTCATGTTGTACCTCCTGCGAGTGAATTCCTCCCTGAACCAAGGAGGGACAGGCAGTCGGCAGAAATTTTAGCACAGATGTGACAAACAGCTACAATTCAAATATGCCATGGAGCATCCATGCAAGCAGACCAGTACCTGAGAAAGTTAGTTGAGATTCCAGGATCCTTTTGATGAAGAGGTAGATGGCATGGGATGTGTTTTGTGGAAGCTCTGGAAAGACGTTATCTAGGCCTCGCACTCTGCAAGGGTGAAGAAATGAGACATCATCAGCCTGAGACTGTAGAGACTTGTAGTAAATAAAGTAATAAAATTATTTATGATAATATGGAGTGCAAGTCTTGCCTCAACTGTAATACATTACAGCAGTAATGGTAATAAGAAGTGCAAAAGGTACAGGCTTTGTAAGGCATGGGAGAGTTGACATACACCCGCCTTATGCTGTCCTGGAGCAGGGAACAAAATGGGTGGAGGGTACGTGGAGATACCTAAGTAGAGCACAATACAGTACGTGTATATGTGGAAAATGATGCCTGAATCTCCCTTGCTGCAAAAACCAAGTTGAGACTCTTTTATTAAAATCCACGTGAAATGCTAGCACTTACTTCTGCTGGGAAAGAAGTTGCTAAAATGTGGGCTGCTTCCCCTGCCAGAGCTTTCCTGCAGTATGCGTCTGGCAGGCAGCGCTCCTCAGCACGATACTCACATGGCTGTGTAGGCTGGGAAGCTGAGGTCTCCTGGGATTAACTCTAGCAGATCTGTGTTTATGCTGGGCAAGAGGAATCTTAGGTTCTCCAGGAACCAGAATTCATAGTCCAGATCGGCAAATTTATAAAAGTGCTTGGAAAGGTCAGTGAAGAGCGTTGTCAGCATTTCCGTCCTTACTTCATCATTTCTGATGCCCGCAATGCCTTTCTGTGGGGAGTGGAAATGTCTGTTACTCGGGAGCTGTTTGGTGGTGGCACGGTGAGGGGGATGACGACTCCCTTTCATCAGCATCCTTGTTTTACCTGGCACCATGAGCAGGACTTTCTCACACATGAAGTACCTGATGAATCCCTGCCTTTTTCAAGAGGAAAAATGTTTATAATGAAAGTTACAATACCTGTGTCAGAGCCAGATTGAACTCCGTCAGGAACTCGCTCATTTTAGGCTCTGAGATTTGGGGATTTTCACCCCTGAGGGCATTCAGGATGTCCTGCATTGTGGCCACGTTGACCAGCGCATCAGAAGTCAGACCATATTCCACCAGCTGCTTGATGCTCAGCACATCCAGAATTTTGGCCTAGGAAATATTAATGTCAGCCACTAAAGATGAGCTTATCCCCTCTTCACTAGAACTACCTGAAATATTTTTTTCACAATTTTCACACTTTTCTTTTTGCAAATTGTGTGTGTACGGGTCATGATTTGTAGAGGTTTGCTTATATCCTGCAGTTATTTCTCACATCCCAGGCAAAGCTATTTCAACACAGGGAATAGTTTCAAAATGCTGACATATATTTTTGTTTTGACTCTCTGAGGGTGCCCATTCAAAATTGGAGCTCCTTTCGAAGCCCTGCGGGTTGAAAACATGCTATTACTTCTGGTTTTAGAGTTGCTGTGTGGAAGTGGGAATATATTCTACTATAAATCTTGAAATTAAATCCTTTAATGCTCTCTACTGTACGATAAACGTTTCTGAAAGCCCCAGTATGCACCTAGTGTAGAGATCATACATACAGGGTCAAAGTTGTTGTTGGTCGCTATGACTTCCTGGAGGGCTATATCGTGGAAGAAGGATTTCCAGGTGGCTTGTATCCATTCAGCAGTGGACTCGGTTGGACCATCTAAGTGGGAAGAAGACGCAGTGACTCTTAGGAAATTACCCACCACAGTGTGTTCTCCTTTTTAAACAATACAGTTATTGCAGAAAAGTGGAAAACTCAGATCCCAATTGACTGAAAGAATAGCTGCCTATTTCCTGATACATTGCAGTGTCACTTCTAGCTCTAGAAAAGTCTGAGCCACAGATCACTTGGAAACCAGGGAAAAGTAAAGGGGAAATTCCAGATTATGCTGCTTGGGTTCCTTTACTCCCACCTAGACATCTGCTCCTGACTCATGCTGGCTACAGGATGCTGGACTAGATGGGATTTGCATTTTTTCAAGGTGAAATGAGACTTTGTACCTTAAGAAAGTAAAATCTATGTGC
Source organism: Balaeniceps rex (assembly GCA_013401315.1). Classification (NCBI taxonomy): domain Eukaryota; kingdom Metazoa; phylum Chordata; class Aves; order Pelecaniformes; family Balaenicipitidae; genus Balaeniceps; species Balaeniceps rex. The sequence goes on from VYZW01015980.1 coordinate 42,654, forward strand.
AATAAATAGCTAGAGAGAAAGAGAGAAGACAGAAAAATGAGGATCCTCCCATCACGTCAAGATACCAGAGATATCCCTTAATCCTTTTTTTTTCTTTACAGTTTCCAGCAATATACATTGTGTCTTGGGACAGTCACCAGAGATCAACAAGGCATCCTGGTGTGAGGTAGCGTTGGAAAGACAGCATGCTTCTACTTGGACAGGCCTCTAGTGCACTAGTGCTTGCCTTTGTGTACAAGTCTATATTGCTGTTGTTTAATACATCCTGGGAGTCTACCGGCTGAGCCCCTGTTTTCCTGGGAGAATCTATTAGCTGGGGTGTGTGACTTCCCAGTGTTACCTTTCAAGATCTGGAGGTTCCGTGCAATCCAGAGTGCTACATCTCTTCTAGACGACTCAGTCATGTATCCATAAGTGTTATCAAGCGCAGTAACACTGGGTGGACAAGAAGGAGGACCCAGGTGAAATACATGGGATGATGGACTCTTTGTAACTTCCTCTGACTGAAGCCTTGGACAAGAACAACAGTATCTTCTCCAAGATATTGTGGCCAGTTCCTTCACCTGGAAATTTCTGCTGAGGGACTTAATACACCACCCCTGTTGTACAAATAGCATCTGTGGACCAAGGCCTAGATTTGATATGGCTCAGCTCTGTAACTTCATCTCAAACTTCTGAGAAAATTACTAAGGTGTGGGTAAAAAAAAGTTAAAAGGTAGCCAGACTAGAGCCATCCAGGCTGGCAGCACATCATCTGTCTTTCAGATTTCATGAGGAACAGTGTTGCCCTGTTTACTGGCTGAAGAGAGATCCCAGCAATGCCCAGAAGACTTACACAGCAACTAAGGAGTCATAATCCTGGAGCACAATGAGGGCGAGGGTTGATTCGTTGATGACAGGACTCAGGAAGTACAGCTCATTTTGGAAGGTGATGTTCCAGTCAGCAGCAGTGTATGTCTTCATTTGCTCAGACGTGCTGGTCAGGTATTGCAGGAGGAGCAGCCGAGCAATGTCATCATTTGGCAGGACTGTGATCTTATGCTGAAACAAAATTATGTGATGAACACACTGGTGCTAGGGCAATCAGAACTGTAGTGCTACAGTTGGGGAGGGAGCTCTTTAAGTGGTTTTCTAGGCCAGAATTTTGGTGAATTCAAAATGGAAGTGAACAATACTCTGAAGAGTGCAGTCTTGTCTCACTGAAAGGACCTGATGTGTACAGATGTTTGAAGATTACTGTTGTAACAGTGTACTTTCAAAATTATAGTATTTGCAAAGCCATTTTTTCAACTAATAACTTAAGATGGCAAGTCTCTGCAAGGGAGATGGAGATTGCAGAGAACATGGGTAGTGTCTACCATGCTTGCAGCCTTGGTGAACTGGGTCAGAATCATCTGAACGTCCTCAGCTTCACTTTGCTGGAAGAACTGGACAAGCTGGACTGCTGCATCCATACGGGTCAGTGTGTTCGAGTATACCATCATGTCACCGATCTGAGTGGGAGTCAGGAGGTCCAAAATCGTATACTGCAAAAAGACAGAGGAATTGAATTCTATTACCCCATACCTAGGCAATTTAATTTCCACCTTTTCTGGCACATCCTTTCTCAAGTGCAAAGACAGCCTGGATATGTATAGACTTACCGCATCAAAAGGATGGTGGTAGAGTGAAACCAATTGAGTGTAAGGTGCTTCTGTGTAGAATTTTCCAAAGAACTGTAATAACCAGTCTCTAGTTGTGACTTGGGTGGAGCAGGCAGGACCTATGGTGAGGGCACAGAAAAACAGATAACATGGGAGAGTAGATTCAGGCACACATCAGTACCCAGGATTGCTAAAGCACCTTGAAGGCAGAGAAAAGGCTTGAAGTCCCTGACTTTGATGGCTTTTGCATCAGCCCTCCAGTGGCATGCTCTGCCCTCTTTTCTTTTCATACTGTGAACAGGAATGAGTTCTGAGAAGAAAAACCTGTTACTTAATCGAGCAGTTTGGAGGGTATTGAGCAAAGCAAGAGATTGATTAGCTGTTGCACAACTTGCAGAGAGTGACAGGGCTCACAGAGAATTAGCCGAACTGATAGGGATTACCAGTGAGCTCAGACTGCTGGGTGAGGAATGCCACAATGTAGTTATATACATCCATTTTGCCAGCCGTAGGGATTTCAGAGAAGACTGTATTGATCCCAGCAATTCTGTAGAAGAAAGAAGCCTGGAGTAAGTGAAGGACTCCTGGGAGCCAACCCCATTTGCTTTCATGAAACATTCTGGGGTGGTTCTCTGTGGCTGCCCTGAAAATAAATCTATCGGAAGAATCAAAGTACCGAAAGCCTGGCTTCATTGGTGCCTGGGGAGTTTGTCATTGGTTTTAGTGGAGGCAACGTGAGTCCAGATCGGGGTCTTCTAAATGTCTTGTCCCAAGAAAATGTTTGAGTCCAACTAATACCTGAATTCAGCAGCTTGTGGGCTAATAAAGTAAATAAAAAGCCAAATAAAGTGACTTGCCAAGACATGCAAGACAAATGAGTGAGAAGAGGGGAAGTAACTGTCTTCTGGCCTTTTTCTGTGATCATGGCACCATGTTCCCTCCTTTTGCAGTTCATTCACTGCACTGAATGACTGTTTTACTAAATGGTTTATATCTCAAGTAACATGAAACAGCCTCAGACAGGGCCACGATAACTCACAGAGACTTGTAGGAACTGCAGGACATGGTGTTGGGGATGTCTTGAAGGATGGTGGCATGAATGCCTGGCAGAACAGCCATGAGCCTCTTCTGAAACCAAAGGTGATAGTCGTCGTCTGTGAAGGTGGGGAGCGCAGATTGGAGCTGTTCCACTGTTCTTGCCAACATGGTGTGCTTCACCGCCATGGAGATATTGAAGGTGTTGGCAAAAGGCTGCAGCAGGACCACAAAATGCAACTGTAAGGCTCTGGGAGAATATTTGAAAACTAAGAGAAGAATATTTCTCAGTAATGCAGTTTCTGTTTCTAACCCAACAGTAATAGCAAATCATGCAACATCCGTAAGGATTTTACAGCATTGTAACAGTGCAGCCAAGACCTGACTAAATTACTGTGAAGCATCAAGTTACACACAGGCAAAATTTCCAGCAAAATCAGCATAGAAGAATAGAGATTTTTTTGATGTCTGCAGCAGGGAAAGGTTTTGAAACTAATTCAGCACAGTAGGAGAAATAAACTTTTGTGTTCTCCTCTAGACCTTCAGTTTTCAGGGATGTCAGTCTTCTGTATTTGGGAGTTGTTTGAGGCAGCCAAGCTGGTATAGCTCCCCATGCTTACACAAGATAGAAGGGCTTTTCTGAGTTACTTTTGATTTATGATACTAAATATACTCCCTGACATGTCAGACTCTGCACAAGTCCTGTGCACAGAGTATATGCTATATAGCGCTATTTTATAGTTCAGTTCCTACTGAGCCTCAAGAAATGGTTTGGTCAGCTGTTTTCTTTGCCAGGTTTGTTATTTTCATTGTCAAGATCGTTTTCTTTTCTAGTTTCATGGCATTATTGTTTAAGGAAGAATTACAGGTCCGACTCTCACCCCTTTGCTACTCTTCCAGCTGTCACCTGGTGGCTGCTGCACCTTGTATCTTGGTGCAGGCTGTCAGTGGTAGTTTAAGTGGATATGCTGGGCTAGGAACTGCAACACCTGAGCAACAGGCATACATTCCTTTCTGCCATCTCTGCTGTAGAGCCTTGAAGAGAACTGGGGATACCAGATATCAATTGCTTTCAGCTCTTGTTGAGCTTTGTTGCCTCTCAGAGAATGCTGAGCACCCTGCAAAGCCAGGCCCCAGGGAAACACTGAAGGACCCAGCCGATGTGACAAAGCTGCTAAGTGTCTGAAGCTCCTGCTGCCTCCGGGAGGTGCTTCCAGTGGCTCTGTGAATACAACCCAGCTGAGACTCTACCTCCACACTAGACTCCTGCTTTCTCAAACGAGGTGGGAGCAGCTGGGTTCTAACAAATTTCATTGTTTGCTATTTTAAGCAAAAAAAAAAAATTAGTAACAATTATGATTTCTGCAGGTCAGAGGCTAGCTTTATACCATCCTAGGCATGTGCTTCATCTTCTGGATGAATGCGGAGAATTAAAGACAGTTGCTGTGGTACAAAGCTAGCTTTCATAGTCCTGGGAAAAGCTGAGTTAGTCATGATGCCATAACCCAGTAGGAAGTCTTCTCTCTGTGGTCAGATCTTACTTGAGGGAGAGACCTGCAGGGTCTGAGTCTTGCAGACTGAGACTTTGTGTATCTTCTGTTGGCCTGATGAAAGGTATTGTGTTTACAAGGAGCCAAGAAGGGCCCTTAGCTAATTATTGTATTAGAGGACCCTCAGCAAATAATTGGCACTGGGTGCACAGTCAGAACCATGTATGTGGGAGAGGAATTGCTACAGCCTGAGCCAAGGACAAACAGTAAATTTATGTGAATTAATATGATGTAAATTAATGGTGCTCTAGGGACTTCTTTGAGCCTTATTCTTTTACAAAGGCTGGAGATCTGGCCTGTGTCTTTCAGGCGGTCTGAGGTGGGAAGGGGTTGGTGGCAGCTGCGTCAAACCCAAGCACAGACTAAGTGCATGAGGAATGCAACTTAGGAATGCAATGGCATAATCTCTTTCTAGCCTTGAACCTGCTGCGAGGTTCC